>VBVQ01002174.1:0-26988 GCA_011636635.1 Tetramorium simillimum | reverse complement strand
TTCCTTCTTTCTATTGGCTCCACTTGTATCTCTTCTTTCGTTTTAACAATTTCATCTTTCCTTCTTTCTATTGGCTCCACTTTTATCTCTTCTTCCGTTTTAACAATTTCATCTTTCCTTCTTTCTATTGGCTCCACTTTTATCTCTTCTTCCGTTTTAACAATTTCATCTTTCCTTCTTTCTATTGGCTCCACTTTTATCTCTTCTTCTGTTTTAACAATTTCATCTTTCCTTCGTTCTATTGGCTCCACTTTTATCTTTTCTTCCGTTTTAACAATTTTATCTTTCTTTTTTTCTATCGGTTCCTCTTTTATTTTCTCTACTTTTTCATTTTTTGTTTCATCGCTTTCCTGCGTAGCTTTTTTCCTGTCCTCTTGCATATTTTTCTTTGTCTTTTCCTGTTCATCTTCTGTAGTTTTTACTTTTTCAGTCTTTATTATCTCTTTCTGTTCCTCATCCTCTTCTTTTGATATTTTAATTTCATTTTTTTCCTTTCGTTTCTCCTGTTTTATTTTTTCTTCTTGTGTTCTCTCTCCTTTTTTATTAGAATCCTCTATCTGCTTTTCCAATTCTTCAGTTCTTTCACTTTTCACTTTATCTTCTTTTTCTTTTATTTTTTCGATCGTTTCTTTGTTCAACTCTTTTTCTGGTACATTCTCCTTTTTCTTTTCGAATTCTTCGCTCTTCTGATCTTTTGTTTTTTCGCTTTCTTCTTTTTTTATTTTTTCCATTGGTTCCTTTTTCTTATGTTCCGTCTTTCTCCCATCCTTTTGTTCTTCTTTTCTCAACAGATTAGCATTTTCCTCCTTTTTCTGAATATCTTCATTTTGAATTTGTACAGCATATTCTTTATTTTCAATATTTTCCTGATCTTTGCCTAATTTTTCGTCCTTTTTGAAAATTTCTTGCTCTATACTTTTCTTTGCTTCTTTGGCTTCTGTTTCTTTATCAGGCTCGTCTTTTCCTTTCTGTATTATTTCAACTTCTGCTTTTACAAGTTCCTCTTTCTTTTGTTGTGCTGTATCAGATCTTTTATCTTTTTCTTGCTTTTCTTCTTCTTTCTCTTTAATTGTAGCTTTATTCTCACATTGTTCCGCCTGTTTTAATTTATCAATAGCTTTTATATCTAATTGTTCTTCTCCTTTTCCTATTTTGTCGGCCTGTTCTTCGTTTTCTTTCTGTATTACTTGAAACATGTTCTCCTCCTTTTGTTTCTCATTTTTATTTTTTATTTGACTAACTTCTTCATGTATTAATTTTGTTGATTCTTCATAATCTTTTTCTTTTTCTTGTTCTACTTTTTCTGATTTCTTTCTGTTTTCTTTGTCTTTCTTATCTTCTTTATCTTTATCATGAATTATTGCTGAATCTATATCTTTTATCAAATTAATTTCTTCTATTTCTTTTTTCACTGTTTCATTAGGTTTATCATCTTTCTCGATAGCTATCTCAGTTTCAGATTCTTTCATTTCTTTCTTTTGAAGAGCTGTTTTGTATCTGTCTATTATTGAAATCGTTTCTTCCAAGGATTTGTCACACATAATGTTAATCGCAGTTTGCAGTTTATAAATTGGTTTCTCAAGAATCACCAATCCGTCTAGTACTGTTTCTTCATGCCATAATGAGTTTGTTGCTTCTATTGATTCTTGTAATTCATATAGGCACGGTATTAAATTTTTGGAAAGAACACCAAAGTTCGTATGTTGCGGTTCCGCCAATGGTTTATCGGCTGATTGTTCTCGCATTACAGCTATAGATTTTTCGAGCCTCTGAAGAGCATCAATCATTGAATTGGCAGTATTTGGTTTTTCTTGTATCTGTATAATACATTGTTTAATATTCTGTAAAGATTTTGTCAATACTCCAAGTGCTTCGTATTCGATATAAACTTCAACGACCGACACCTGCTGTTGCTTTAGTTTATTTTCGATAGATTCACTTGACTTGTTAATATCTGAAATACTATTTATTATTTTCGTCGATAAGTCTGAAAGCTTTTTACTTCGTTGCATAGATACAATTGTCTCGAACGCATTCTGCACGAGTTCCAATGGTTTTTCCAAATTGTTTAAATTTTCGCTTGGTGATTTCTTTATAGCTGTAATAGAACTTTTTAATTCAGTTAATGGTATATTGAGAGTGGCAGATATCGTACCGTCAATTTTCATTGTATCTGATCGTTCAGGTCCTGCTTTATCGACAACTTCTTTCTTGACAAATGAAATACATGTCTCAAAATTGGAAAGAGATTCGATAAAAGCATCGATACTGACTTTCTCTTTAATACCCAAATTAGATTTGTTTTTTAATAACGTTAAACTTTTTTGTACATTAGCAAGTGGTACCTCCATCGTCTTGAGAAGTTCAATTTCCATACAGTCATTTTCCATACCTAATATTGCTGATTTAATGTTTTCTATTGGTTTAGATAATTTTTCAATAATGGACCAGTCTGATATTGAAATTTGCTCTTCCATAATTATGGTTTCAGGTTCCATTATGTTACAATGTCGAATGTCAGCAATCGATCTCTCTATTTCGTGCAGAGGAGTCGCTAAACATTCTGTAATCCAGTTTTTGCTTGTATCTTCGGGCATCGATTCAACATCCGGCGACATTACTCGTGTTTCTAAAACAGATATAGCACGTTGGAGATCGAACAAAGGTTCAGCCAATGCATTTAATATGTCGTCGTCCTTCGATCGGTCGGTTGGCGTTTCAACCAACATTTGATCCTCTATTACCGCGATAGAGTGACGCAATTCTTCAAGTGGTTCCCTCAAAGGACCAAGAATAAATTCATTTTTACCATCGATGGCAAATGAATGCTCATCAGCACGTTCGATAGCCATTTGCTCTTGAATAATTATCGCGGCTGCTTGTTTTAACTCTGATAAAGGTTGTATTATCGTTTTCATCAAAGAAATATTTTCTTTCTCTGATAAAGAACACGTTGTGTCATACGGCGGGACCGTCTTTTGCTCTTCGACGATCAAGGCTAGGCATTCGCGTAATTCAGTCAATGGCTTTGCTAATGTTTTCAACGTAGAGGTTTCATCTTCCGACATCGACACTGCGACTTCGATTGGAGATTCGATCGCGTCTTGATCGATCACCATTGGACGCGTAATTTTTGAAGAAGATTCATCGATTACATCTGCCCACGTATTCAAAGACGAAGCATCTTCGGAAATAGTGTCAGCCGCAGGCTCCATGATCATCTGCTGATGATTGCACATTGCTATACGTTCCGTCAAACTATGAAGGGTTTCGGCAAAAGTTTCCAATGCCGAAACATTTTGTTCTTGTACAAGTTCGTTTAAAAACTCTGGCGCAACTGCAGTTATTTGCTGAATAGATGCGATAGAAGTTTTTAAATCTATTAAAGGTTGTGCGATCGATTTTAATAAAGCGTCAGCTTCTACTTCCGATGTAATTTGATTTCCTGCCTCTAATATCACATGCTCTTGTACGGTAGCAATAGACTTTTGCACTTCCTCGAGAATAGGTTGTAGAGCAAGCTTCTCCAGGCTCACAGAGGATGATTTAGTTGGTAGGTTGTGTCCGTCATGCTCGATAATATGCTCCTTTTGCACTGTTGCGACAAAAGATTTTTCAAGTTGCTGTAAGGGACCAACGAGACTGCTTAACACAGTAATTGGTTTCCTTATTTCCGTAACATCCAAAATCTCAGATTCTTGCATTTTAATGTCTTCGATAGTTAAAATCTGCTCCTGTAATATTCGCAGAGGTGCAATAATATTCTCAATGAGATGCGTATCTACTTTATTTGATTGTTTCATTTCCGTGCTAGTCGTAAAAGCTTCGATAATTCTCGGTCTTTCAACAATAAGGGAGCAACATTTCTTGAACTCTTCAACAGACTTGGCGAATGCTTGCAGCGCGGACGCATTCTCGATTTCTACAATCTGTTGACCAGCGTTTTCTATTGCATTCAATTGCTGTAAAACTACCATCGATGTTCTTAAATTACCAAGTGATCTCGCGAAATCCTTCAATGTTACCAAATCATCCGTATTCATGTCCGCAAGTAAATGATCCTCAATGATCGTAACTTGATCTTGAATCACTGCCACGGATTTATTCAAGTTATCTAATGTCGTCTTGATTGGCAATCGTTGCAAGGCTAGATCGGTTTCTTCATAAGATGCGGTTAAAAATGATTGCTGTAACTCTTGCAGTGGTTGTATCATACATTCTAAAGTAACAGCTTTCACTGATTCCTTTGTTTCCAATGTCTGAGCTACCCGATCTTCGAGTTTTAGTATTGCACTTTGCAATTCTTCAATTGGAAAAGTCATCGTTCTTAACAGAGAAGCTTCGTTAATAGCTTGTTTAGTTGTACTTTGTTTAGCTGCAACTACTAATTGATTCGCTGTTTCTTCTATCGACTTTGCAAACGATAGTAAAGTTGATATTTCCTCAATTTCAGTAACTTTATCAATGTGATCGACGACTTCTTCAACTGTTGTTAACGGCATTTTCAAGTTTTCTAGAGCTTCATTCAATGTTTTTAATATAGGAATACCTTCGTTAAAAACTGTTTGCTCCTGAACTACAATAATCGAATTTTTTAGTTCTTCCAACAGAGGCTTTAAATTCGCATTTGCCAACAAACTTTGATTTTTACTAGTTTCTTTCACAACTTCTTCCTGCGCGATTGTAATTTGCTGCGTACCTATAACTAATGATTGTTCTAATTTTTCCAAAGAATCTATCACTGCACTCAACTGAGCAATTTCTTTTTTCTGTTCCGGCATTTCTAATAATTCGGCTTCATAACTATTAAGGTTTTCAATTTGAGACAGTGTTTCACGTAAAATGTGAATTGGGTCAACAATCTTGTGTAAAATTTCAGGATCCTGCTCTTTTTGTTGAATGATTTGCAATGATGGTTCAGTTTTTACTTTTACTTGATTGATAACAGACATAAATCTTTCTCCAAATTGCACCATTGATTTAGTAAGATTTTGCAGAATTGTGACCTGTTCGACATTCGATAATTCTGCTCCTTGCTGAATAAACTGGCTAATTGTTGGATCAGATTGGATACAAGCAATTGACATCTTCAAGTCTTCTAATGGTTCCACGACAGCTTGTACTAACATCTCGGACGTTTCACCCGAACTGGCTTCAGCCACAGTATTAAGCTGCACTTGTTCTTGAACTGTAGCAATTGACTTTTGTAGCGCTTCCAAAACGTTTACGACAGATAGCTTTAGTAACGTCACTGAATTTTGTTTAATATCTTCGGTAACTTCGGATGATAATGCAACTTGTAAATTTAGTAATGGTTCCATCAGTGTCGCGAATACGACCGTTTTCTTGTCGAAAGACTCTAAAATTTGTATTTCTCCGATTTCATCAAATGGCTTACATAATGCTTGGAGAGATGAGATAATTGTTTGTAAAGTTTCAACTTTTATTTCTTCTTCCCGAATCATACTGTTTTCAGATATTTGATCTGTTAATTCTACCTTTTGTTGATCAATTGTCAAGTTTTCTTCAACTTCTTCTAAAGGTTCTACTACTGATTTTATCACTCCTATACTTTCAACAAATAACTCTTCGGTTTGACTAGATTCTAATGAAGATGTTTGCTGCGATATCTCTACGGCATCTTGTTTCGTTGAATCATCTGCTTCTTTAACAAGTGTTTCGTTTAATTCTACTTCTACGGATTTCAAATTATCGATGCTTTTCGTCTCGATCATGTCCGTAGAAAGTGAACTTGATTCTAATAGCGAAGTTTTATCACATTTTACCTGTTCCTGGGACTCCATAATGGCTTCTATAAGTTCTTCGAGGGGTCGCGCAGTTGTTTCTTCAATATCTTTCGTTTCTTCCTTTACTTTCGATATTTCCATTTTTCTTTCGTCAGTAATACTAATATCTTTTGATATTTGCATTTCATTTAGAGACTTAATAGTATCATTAATACATGATATTAAAGCTTTTGCAACTGCGGATAATGATTCTCCGTCTTTGTCGATAAATTTTCCTTCAGAGATTGTCTGACATGTAGATGTCAATACATTTTTAAGAGCATCCAAAGGTTTGGATATAAATGGTAAAGATGCCATGATATCCTCCTTTAATTCTGGTTTCACTCCTTCCTGAGTCAAGGAAATAACCTCGTTGACAGCCCGTTGAAAGTCGGCTAAAATATCTTCCATACGAGAAAATTGGCTATCCGATAATAAAATCGATGAGGAATCTATTACTGTCTTAATAGAAGTATTTGTAGCTTGTAGATCATTGAGAGTTTGTATCAATGCGGTTAATTCTTGTACTTTTCGCTTGTTTTCCTCAGATTTCGAAAGTAAAGATTCTTGTTTAGCAAATTTTACAAAATTAATCAATTCTTTTAACGGCTGTGTTAAGTTACTTATTGCAGAATTAAACTTTACTATCTCAGTTGTCAAAAGTTTGTGCCTCTCGTTTTCTTCCTGATTTTCTTTGCATTTTTTCACGTCCTCCAGATCATCCTTTGTTTCAGCGGGAATTACTGCTTCTAGATTTTCTAAAATTGGCGTTTGTATTGCTGTAGCTGTATTTTCAATTTCAGATTGAACTTCTTCAATTGTTGCTTTAGACGACGGTATTTCAGTAATCATCGTCACGCTCTCAATTTCTTCTTGCGATACCTCTATAATCTCATCAATCACACTTTCTATCTTCGTGATAATCATACTTGATTTTTGTTCAACGTCAACTGTTTGCTTTATGGCATTTATAGAATCTTTCACGTGATCCAAAACATCTATAACGGCAGAAAAAGTCTCTACAATTGGTGCTCCTTGAGAAGCTCCTTCTTGGACAAGTCCTGTTTTGTGAGCTGTTAGAGAAGAACTTAATTCTGAGATAGAATCGGCTAGCTCTTGAAACTGAATTATTAAATTATGCGAAATTGCCGAAGGTGTTTTTTGCGTATGCTCTCTCAGAATGTTTAATGCCGACAGAAGCTGATTAGTCGGATAAAGAAAGCCTTCTACGATTGCTTCTTCATCAATTAACTCACTACCGATTTGACTAAATTGCGTTTGCGCGAAAGAGATTTGTTTTTGCAATGCTTCCAAACATTTGGACGCTATTTTGTATGTATCTCTGTCAGCGTGTTCTTCCAAAACTATTATAGCGTTATGTAAGCGATTCAACGTGCCAATGAGTCGATGCTGAAGAGAAATGTTGGTACTACTAGATCGGCGAGAATAGTCGGTCTTACCAATTCGTTTTTGTACCTGTAGAATCGCGGAATTGAGCAATGTCAAAGATTCATCAAATGAGGAGACCCCTTCCATATTCGCGATCATTTCGACAGTGTGACAAACTTGTTTTCGCAAACCATCGACCGCTCGCAAAATAACACTTCTCCTCTCCTCTAATAAAGAAGCTTCAGGAACTAGACTTCGTCGGCTGCTCTGTACCATTGAGAGACAACTATGAAACTCTAATAGGGGTTCTAGAAGATTTCGTAACTCGAGAATCAACGGTTCTCGTCGATCTAACATATTCACTTCTTGAACAGTAATCTTGATGTTTTCTAAAAGAGCAGCGATTGGTTTCCCTAAAATCTTGGCGACGTCAGTTTCGAGAGTTTCTTCTGCAGCTTTCTCTAAATCCCCCATGCGTTCTAAAATACTTTCCAGAGGTTTCGAAATGTCCCAGAGATATTCCAAAATTTTTCGTCTCAATGATATTTCCTGAATTACTACTGGAATATTCGTTTTGATTTTTTCTAGCTCGCACAGAAGACACTCAAATTCCTTTTCTACATCTTCATCTGTACTGACGAAATCAATTGTCTGTCTTATCACGTTATTTTCTATTATACTCAATAACGGGGTAAATCTATTTAGTATCATAAATTCTGAAATGTCGTGCTCTTGCGAGTTGGAAAGAAGATTTCGTATATTTGTCAGCGGCTGTATTAAGTTAGTCAACACCAAAGTTGTCTGATTAAGCTTTTCTTCAAATGAATCAGTTTCTTCGCCATAGACAGTCATTACGCGTATTGTGGAAATGGTCCTTCTTAACTCTTCGATGGAATTGGCTAATTTCGATTGGGGAACTGTAACAGCTTGGGTTGTTGCTTCTTCAAAGTCCTCTAGTATACTAGTTATCTCCAATTGAAGCTTCTCCAAAGTTTCTGACAAACTCGTGATTAGTTTATTTGCGCTTTGTTCTCTCTCCTGTTTTTCGTCCTTTATGGTTTGTAGAACGATATCATGGGTTATGCTTTTGGAATTGTCATCTGTTACAACTTGCTCAGTAAGCAGCGCGATAGATCCGCCTTCAAGTGGCGTTGAAGCAACTTCTGTAAGAGTACCTGGAATTGTTTCTTGGGAAGCTGTAATAGCCCTTTCGTCTTCTTCCTCTCCTTCTTCTTCCGTTTCCACGTTAAATGCTTTAGCATTTCGTTTCATTTCTTGTTGATAAAGAGTATCTTTGATTGACATCGATATTTGATTTTTAATTTGTTCCATGATATCTATTATCGGCCGTAGAGATTCTTCTTCCGCATGTTCCTGAAGAACATCCATGATAGTTTGCAGAAGGCATTTCATAGGGTGATCCAAGTTTTCTAAAATGGAAAGATCTTCCGGTTTGTGATATGTAGAAATAGCGTTTTTAAGCCTCACCAGTGGTTCTCGAAGATCAATCAGGGCGTTTATCAAACTCTCATCACTGGATTCAGAATATGACGTTTGAATGGCAATCTGACTTACGTCTCTCTTCAATTCCTCGACTGTTGAGCTCAGTGCAGATTCCAATTCGTCTTTATACTGCTTCATACTGTCTTCGGATAACCAATTTTTAATAGGATCTAAAGAATGGCGTATTTGACTGGCCAAATTAGATTTTGAACTTTTCTCTTCTGTATTTTCTTTCTGAGACTGTGTAATACTTTCTTCTTGATATTTTTTCTTTGATATCTCTTTCGCTATAAGAGCTGTATCCTTTTCTATATCTTCTAACAATTCCAATATGGGTACTATCGATTCGATCGAAGAGCTGCTTTCAATTACATTGTAAACTATCTCTTTCAATATACTAATGGGATTCATCAAATCATTAAGAATTTCCTGTTCTTGCGCTTCGTGCTTTTCCGTTAATAAATCTCTCTGTAGATTTAACAGTAATTCATTTAGTTTGCCAATTTCTCGAGTTATCTCATCATCGATTGGATTTTTCATGTTGGCGATTGTAACAGCCGAAGAACCGACTGATTGACGTAATGCCTCAATACTTGTAATTAAATGACATGGGGCTACATGCTTTTCTTGCTTTTCTAAAACTGATGATAGAGCAAAATGCACATTGCTTAAACTTTGGTCAATATTCAAATTCTTTAACACATGTCTTTCAGACGTTTCTGTTTCTGATAATTGTTTCACTAATTTTGCCGTCTCTTTGTCGGTATCTTCTAATACTTTGAGAATTGTTTCTACTCGTGAAATTACTTCGTGATTTTCATAATTTTTTAATACATTTATAACGACACTCTTTAATTTTAAAATGGCAAAATTTATTTCTTTGATCATTGAAAGTTCATGAAAAGTACATCTCTGTGATGTTAAAATTGACTGAAGATCCAATAAAGGCTCTCTAAATTCCATCAAGCTGTTTAACGTTTCATTCTCTTTCAATGCCATCGCAGTATGTGCCGTATGAGACACGCACTCTCTCAATTCTACTAAACATGCAACAAGGCTTGACGCCGTTAAAACTTGTTGATCACTTATTTTGGTAGATCTATTTACTGTAAGTTTTAATTGTTCAGTATGATTTAAAATCTCATTAAACATCGACTGAATATCGATCAATGGATCTACAATGTCTTCAGCTATATCTTGAGACTCGTCGGAGATAGACTTCATTGAAACTAACTCTTCTGTTCTACTAGAAATGTTACAAATAGGATCGCTGAATTTTTTCAAAATTACGAGCGTTGGTTGCAAAGATAACAATCTGAGACTTTCAACAACATGTGACAACTGAACGATGGATGGTTCAACAATATTATGAATGATCTCTACGTGCTCCATTGATGTAATTTCATTAATTTCCCTTAACAATGCACGCAGAGGTATTTCCAGATTGATCAAGATTTCAACATCCGTATTTATTTCTCCTGAATTCTTCAATAATTCATGTATATCGTCGACCCGCTTATAAATATTAGAAAACTGCGGTGCTGTATCGAGCACTTTTTCATTGAAAATCTCCAAAGCCCTGCATACAGCTGTTTTTGATTCTGAAAGAATATCTTTCGTCGATTCTGGAATCTCTTCCGAGACATGATTGTTAGTTTCTTTCGCGCTTCTTAAATTATCTAACATCTTTTCTTCGATGAATAATTCTTTTACGACTTCACTTCCATTTCTGTTATCCATTTCTATTTTTTCAATTGGTTCTATAAGTTGATGTTTTATCTTTGTTTGTTCAATATTATCTTCCGATCCACTTCTTCTCCTTCTTTCGTAATCGTTAGGTCCGGAATATTCTTCGGGACTATTTTTGTCCTTCTGTTGCTTCTTCTTGCGTTGCTTTTTCTTAGGAGCGCCGATCATTGAATCAAAAGAGGAATCACCACCGATTCCATCGTCTAGACTGGAACCGGTCGATCTGCCTGCGCTTAAACTGCGTTTTCTATTATCCGTTGCTTCATGTTCCGATGTAATGTGTTTCTGAACAAGACTCTCCGTAATGGAGAGATGTGCAGAGGACAAAGCGTCTGCGAAAGTGTCGCTGTCATCTTGTTTCAATGATGAAAGCGGGGACAAGGGCGGCTCGTCTTTCTGTGCGCTATGGAAACTCTCCGTTTCTATTCGTTGGCTTTTCTCACTTTTCGACGACGAACTCATGGATTTTTTCCGAGGTGGCCTATTAGGAACTTTCTCGTCCTCGTCTGCATTGTATCGAGCTGATCTTTTCAAAGAACTTCGGGAATCGCGTTCAGGTGACGAAAGGACGTGCGTAACATCGTCCATAATAGAGACATCTTCGAAATCAGCTTCTGTCCGTAAATCATCACCGTCTTCCGCGCTAACAAAATAATCAGGAGATACGTCGATCACTACAGCTTCCATTAACAAATTACTCGTCGTAGACGTTTCTTTGACAAATCTCATTGGTGGTAGCTCAATCACATTGTGTTCTGTACAAAAGTGTAATTTTTTAGAATATATAGTTATTCTTCAGACTGTTATATATATTTTACTGAATCAACAAAAGTAAATCTTTTACCTGTTACATGCTCAGACAACTGATCGGCGTACATTTCAACAATCTGTAGCGCCTCTTCCTCAGTCAGATCAGGCGTCTCGTACAGACTAACTGATACTTCCTTGCCATCGAAGCTAAAGGATACCTCGCCTCGTTCATCCAAAGTAACGGAATGATCCGTTTGCGGGGTGTCATATAATTGAGATGTTCGCTCCTCATGTATCGTTGACAATGATAAATTTCTCGCTAGTTCGTGACCATTTGACGACTGAATTTCTTTTGCATCTTTTTTGTCTGTAAGACAAAAAGAAATCAAATTATAAAGTTCGCTTGGAACAACATAACACTAGCATAATACAAAAAAGTAAATTGTTGAAAGATATTTTTCATACGAACGAATCATTATCGTATAAGAATCATACAATTAAAAATTGCTATGTGCAGTATGCGAAGAATTACCTTCAAATCCTAATAAAGACGCGGAACTACTGACTGTTCCCATGCAATTGGTAGCTTCGCAGGTATATACTCCTAAGCAACAAGTGCCATCCTGTCCGGAAATAATTCGGTGTATATCACCGGGCTTGAGTTCAACGTTGTCTTTGTACCATTTTAAAACTGGCTGTGGAACACCGATAACTTTACACTCTAAATTTACAGCGCCTTCTTCCGATAGAATCGCGCGTAAGCTCTCGAGAAATTTCGGTTTTTTGTAATGCTTGGGAATGATTAGCTTCAAAAAACAGGAAGTGACGCTGTGACCGAAATCATTCGCCGCTACGCACTTCCACTCGGCCTAAAAAATGCAGGACAAACGCTAAATGTGTAATATTGTCTTACGTCATATAACAAATGTGATTATATATTTTATGAATATTCACCTGATCAATAAATTCGAGCTTTCGCACTTCAAAATGGCATGTGCCAAGATTCTCCTTTATTATGTAATATTTGTCAGATTCGTTCATTAACGCATCGTCTCTGTACCAAGAAAGAGCTGGTTCCGGCGCTACGCTTACTGAAGAAAAAAAAGTACATTTATCAATATGATGTGAAAACCTCGTGAGATAAGGTAACAGTCATTTAACAGTTTGTTTATTGGAAATAATGAGGAAAATTTAGCTACCTTGTACTGTAAAGCGAAAATCTTCGTTTATCCTTGCCTCACAACTTCTGAGGCCCTTTATAAACTTTGCTGGTTGATTAGTGCTCAAAAGCTGAAAACGTTCTTCTTCATTTAATTGATTTTGTATGTCTTCGATGGTTAATTCAGCTGTACTCTTGGCTTCGCCCATGCAATTTCTTGCGATACAGCAATAAGAACCTAAATATTTTCTAATGAATCTGTGTCTTAATAGAGACTAGAAAAAAAAGAAAAGAACATATAATAAATTTAATGGATGCGTACCCAATGAATTAGTTCCTGTTAATTGATAGACGTCCCCTGGCTTAAGTTCTTGACCGTCTTTAAACCAGCTCAGTAATGGCGTTGGGAAACCTACGACCTTGCATTCGAACGAGACAAGACCTTCTTCCGTCAAGACTGCCTTCAGGTTCTCCATGAAACGCGGTTTTCTGTAGTTCCTTGGAACTTGTAGAAAATAAAATTGATAGAAGGCGGTTGGATTTTCATTATCAAATTAGTTCTGTCTACTTTTGTAATACGTACTAGACATTGCAACATAGCAGCTCGTAAATTGTTTCATATTGTCTTCGCTGGTAGCAACGCATTTCCATTCACCTTCATCCATAGCTTCCACTTGTTTTACTTCAATTGAATATCCCCCGATACCATCCTCCATTATATGATACTTTTCGTTGGGCTCAACGCGACCTTCCTTGTTGTACCAAGCGATCGCTTTCGGCCAGGGTGGTACTTGAACTATTATCATTGATGTTCCGTATACAGGGTGAATTTTAATGAATGAACCAACTTTTTAACATGAGAGCTGGGTTACCGGCTCTACTACACACACACACACACACACACACACACATATTTATAATGACCGTTTGTGTGTACTAAATGCCTAAGTGTGATATAAATGTGTATAGTAGAGTCGGTAACCCAGCTCTCATAGTAAAAACAGAGAGGGAATGAGATTATCAATTAATTTTTACCGCGACAAGACAATACGATAGTGTCTCCGATTCGACAACATTCATCTTGAAGCATCTGCTTAAATATCGGAAGTGGTCCAGACGGTGCCAAAGCATCTGCTGGCCTCAGTGAGCCTTCTCGACTTCCTCTTCCAACTACGTGAACCTGGGATAAAATAACGACGTGTGTACGTTGCGTGTTAATTGAGTCGATATTAGAAAATATAGGAGGATTACAATTGTTATATTGCGCAACCGTAATAGCGAGCGCATTTACTTTTGAGGAGGAATAGGCCGTTCCCATGCAATTGACCGCCTCGCAGGTGTAAACACCGAGAGATGTTGGATCATCCGGATTAGCAGTCAAAGCAAAAACATCGCCAGCTTTGATTTCCTTGTTGTCTTTAAACCACCTCAATACCGGCGTAGGCACACCGATTACTTTGCATTCCAGCGACACGGTCCCGGTCTCAGTGAGCAGTGCTCGAAGTTCTTCGACAAATTCTGGGCTTTTGTAAGCCTTAGGAACTAAAGATCATTATCAAATTTGCGATTAATCTGAAGCGAGTGAAGTTACAAACTCGCAATGAAATAAACGATTGATTACCAATGACGGTGAGAGTGGATGTACACGAGGATCTACCGCTATGATTTTCCGCCATACAGGTCCAGCAGCCTTGATCCTCGACCGTAACGGGGGCGACGTCGACGCAATGGAAATTTCCTTCGTGAACGAGAGAGAATCTAGGTCCATCGTGAATAGGCAAGTCGTCCTTGTACCAAATTATCTGAAATTAGTGAATTTAATTTAATTGTCATATGAAAAAGACTGTCGCTTAACGAATCTTTCAATGAAAGGACTTTAGTTGAAACTTTGCAATATAACTGTGTAATATTATACATATATTAAATACAATTTGCCTACATATAGCACGCAATACGCTATAATGCATTAGGCTATTTTGCGCGTGGCGGAAGAGGCATGCGAAGAAATGTCGGAGTATATATCCCTTGGCATAGTATGCGGGCATGCGTAATAATAGTATTAATACGACGCACAAGAACGCGTAACCACCAGCTTCCTTTACTCTCCATCGTCTTTCGTCGCGAGTTCAGGTCATGGACCTCCCGGTACCCATCTCAGTTTGCCTTTCCCGTTTTGTCTGCTACTAGGATAGAAGGAAGAGAAATGTCTGACAATAAGTCACTGCTGGTGCCACCTCAGTTCCACCTTCCGGGTTGATCGCATAATAGTTGATACTATACTCGTACATGTATTATCCGTTTATATGTAGACCCGGACGTCTCTTACGTCACGTTATGGACGTATGGTGGGTATGTTGCCAAGTAGAATTTCCTTCTCTTATTAATATACAAACTATTTAAATAAATTAATAAATATATCGAACCTGATCGAACAAATTGTCCTTTGTTAGTATATTTCTTGCTAAAACTAATTACTATAAATACTAAATCATACCTTCAAAGTGGTTGAACTTCGAATTTCTACGAGAAATCTGGTTCGAGTGCCAACCTTTACCGCAAGATCACTCAATCTTCTCAAGAAGACAGGAGGATCACCCTCTTCGTAACTTGGTTCGCTGATGCTCAAATGGATTTTCTTTGAAGCTTCTTTATCGTTCTCTTGCCCGAGCCTCGTTGCTACGAGAGAATAGTAACCCGTGTCAGTTTTGCGTGTTTGCTTCAAAGCCAGTTGAACGATGTTGCCACGCATCGACAATTGATATCGATCCGATGAAATTGGTAATCCATCTCGTATTCTGCAAATTTGACAAGTTGACGAATATTGATTTATTTTATAAAGAAAAGCAGAAAACACAGTTCAAATTTATCAAGTATAAAGAACTTGTAATGCGATATAATGTATGTACATGTCAATGAATCGAAATGCAGAAAATAAAATTGCAAAATTCTTTATACAATATAAAGCATCATTTAATAGTTTATAATTTATCAAACTCTATTTATACTTTCTTTCGAGAGTATAGCTAGTGCAGTCGGACAGATTGTTACTTTCATCGAATTTATTTATTATTTGTTTATTACTGTTTTTACCCATTTTCATACAACTCGGATTGTTTCCAAATTAATTCACTTCGAATTTTATAAATTTAAGCTTACTAAACTCTTGATTTAATTCAATCTACGCAGAATTATATTCGATATGTATACGATGTATGCAAAGAGCAATTTTTCTTTACTAAACATTTTCTTCATCTATAATCTTCATCTAGTTGGTCATTTATATGTGTTATCACGAGTGTAACAAATTAAGTTTTGGAATAAGTTTAAATACAAAGGGGAAAAATTCCTATGGTTTTTATCCGTCAAAGATTCGTCCGTCTATTATTTTGCTACGTTCTCCATACGTTCCTGTTTTTACGTCTATGTCTACGTAAAAATATATTACATTCGCCCGGCATATTTTAGTCAACAGAATGATCTAGAGTCTTGGCATTGCTCTACTGCCCTATTTTTGTCACCTTTTTCGCAGTGTGACTAACTCACATAGAACCGAGGAAAAAAAGTCGTCTAAGTACGTCTAACAAGCACGATCTTTTATTTTTCTTCACATAAACAAATCGTCATTTGCGTTGTTTAAAGAATAATTAGAACCTTTCTAAAAATATCAGGTATCAATCATGTATCAAGCACGCAACTTGATGCAACTGCATACATTTGATGTGAGATTTGACGCGATCGTGCCCTTCAATATAATTTAATTTTTTTGGTGCACTTTACATATTAAACACATAATGTTTAAATATTTACTAATATTATTATTCGTTAAATAATTTAATATTACTCGGTCACACCAACATAACTGATATGTAAAGTATTTAAGATCATTAATGTGACATTACATAGCTTCGAGAAAGTATAAATGTTTGTAGAAATTAATATTAATTTAAGAACTTAATTATTCTCCTACCGGTATTTCGATCCATCGGAGGAGGACCCAGTAATAACATTCTTTTTACCGTTACAACATTTACAGCAATCACTTCCCATGATGAATCAAAATGAAGAAAGCAATTTCTTGTTTTATATCAAAATGCACCATCGATGAGGTAACTGCCATAAATTGCCCACATTCTTTTGCAAACACACAACATTTCGGCTTAAGATCTATCTTTAGAAATATTCTTCGATATCATTCGATATCTTTGTACTTTTTGCGTAGAAATGCTTTGAAAATATTAATAATAATTTGTCATTTACTTCAGTTTCCGAGGTATTGATCTGTCGCGTATAATCTTCGTTCATGACACTGCGAGCACCGCGTGAGAGATAAAATTAGCGGGATACACATTGGTCGATCGAATTCTGACAGCGCGATGGCGCTCTACAAATTCGTTTCATTGAGACATCGGTATATGTCTCAAGTCTATCGAGGATATCACAATGCATTAATTTAATATTAATTTCACATCATTAAATTGTGTTACGTCGTTATGATAATAGTGATAACTTGTCCTTTGATCTAATTTTTTTTATCACTCTCTCCTCATTCTTTTATGTCACTGTTCTTCATTTTCATCTTCATTTTGAAGATTACAATCATGGCTTCTCACATTCATGGATTCTCTGAAAAGGATTTTCCAATTCAAAGATAAAATCTGTGATAGTGAAGCAAAGTCTTTCAGTTAATTTTAGTTGATAATTTAACTCAATTATCCGTAATATTTAAGATCGTTAAAAGGAATGCACAAAGAAATAATAATTGACCGAGCTTACAGTTAAAATTTCAACAACTCGGATTCAATTGAGCCCACAACCACCTTTTTAACGTCGACAAATAAGAGACGTATACCGATGTACTCGAATCAAATAATTAAAAACCCTTTCTTAGGGATTCGTCGGTCGTCGCGACGCTCTCTCAGCGTCAGACTGATAGCGAAACGCCAACGTCAAACTGTCCCCTCCCAATTTTCCACCTCCATCAACGAGTTCGTTGAGATAGTTTCGAGGAACTCTAAGCAACAGGCTATCTCATGCTATCTCTTGCTTACTAGAAGCTAGCAAGAGCTAACCGTGGAATAGCTGGACGAGACGGGGGCCTCTTTCAACTTTTCGTGAAAATTTCAAGCGCGGTCGAAATTAGCTTACACATAGAGTAACGTTGCGTGAGGAGGGATATACGTGGCAGAGAGAAACTAACATTTTCATAATTTATTTGTATCGCTATCATAATATTGTCTCTCTCTCTCTCTCTCTCTCTCTCTCTGCATCGTTATTACGATGAAAATACTCTGAGCCAAGGAATATGCGGAATACATCATTTCACATTTATGAATTCGATTAACATCGCGTAAATGCACCGTAATGGTAATCTCGAATGTATATTTGAAGCAGTTTACTTCTATGAGTGTTTTCAATCTGTTACATCAGAATAAGGCGTAACATGTAATATAAGGGCGTAGAGTGTAATGAATCACAGTCTGCACTTTTGTCTTCTTTTCTTGATGCGACTTGATTTTCTTAAGACATTACACAGCATATGTACATGAATCGGAATATAAAATTGACAATGATAATCGCGATTATTATAATATCTAGCTTTCAATCTTGTTCAAGATATAAAGCTAGGTAAACTTACACGGTGTGCTTGAAACATATTTTGAAATTAAATCAGAACACGCTGTCCTTTCAAGAATCAAGAATTACTTATCGCGAGTCTTTAACAATCAATATCGCGTAAACTATTATAGTTTCAAAAAAATTGCTTTCTTTTTTTTTTTAGTAAATAGTTGATGTTTAAATTAAACATTGAAGGGACGGACATGTTGCTCACATTCCTAGCATTGGCAAAGTGATGACCCATGCAGGAATATTGAGTAAGGCTACCTGCGGCAAGTGTAATTCGGTTCTCTGAAATTAAGTGCGCGACAGCTCAAAATAACTCGCGTTTGATCCTTGGCACGTCCCAAGGTTCTATGTAAAATTAAGTCAATGTATGAGAATGAACGATAATGCGGAAAAATGGAGTATTGTTTCCAGAGTAAAATATTATAGTACGGCAGAAACAAAAACACATACAAAGCTGTTAATATTTTGTTCTGTAAAGTATCGTTTATTATACTTACAGTTCGAATCGCAAGTCGTCGTAATTTTCGGATAGAGCCAATTTTAATTCGATAATGATATCTTCGCCTACACATCCTTGAACCGATACAATCTGATCTTCTTCAATCCATTCTGGCGGTCCTTTACTTTTCAGCGAATAATCTGCGTGTGTACATTGCACAGTATAAATTAATTATGTTTTTGTGTTTTACAATATAAGGGAGTTTGTTATTAACTATAATGTCAAAATTACTTATTAGAAAAACAATCTTTCGCGATACGCGATGACGGGAGGAAACTTTCGGTTGAAAATCTACTTGCTATTTCGAGACTCACGTGCTTTGCAAAATGGCTACAGGAATGGCGATAATATGTATGTACATGCAAAATAATAACGTAAGTATAGATGATTATATAGCAAAAGCGTATACATTTAAGAAAATAAATCGTAAAGTCAATTGATCGAATTTCAGAGATCGTATTTTTCTTCGAAAATTCATCTTTTCTTTACAATCTAAAATATGTTCCATATTTCAATTAGACGCACCCACGCACATCTAGATTGCACCATTAACATTAATAAAATTTTTCATGTTTATCTAACAAAAATGTTGACTTTGGTATTCATTAATTTTGATATTGAGTTAATTTCATGAAAATGTCAATCAAATTATGAATTTATTAAGCATATTTAATAAAATCAAATATCTTTTAAACCGTTTATTTAATCATGCGTTTTATGTCAGCCGTAAAATACCAGGATATTTCTTTTATATGTAAGGCGAAATTTGTAAAATGTTAATCAGATGCTATTAGAGGTAAAACTTAGCGATGACATTCGATAATTACATGAATCTTACATACAAGTAGCAAACGTACTTTATTATCTTTAATAATAAATATTGTGCATAATATTTCTCCATAATTCTGTAAAGTTTTGTTACCTTTTTACACTAACTTCACTTTAATAAATTCTTAGATCAAGTCGTTATTTATCACTTGTATTTTATGTATTTTTATCTATATATTGATAGCATTTAAACTATTTATATCCCGTTTCCTCATTGTAATATTTTATTTATATATTGTTATATTTATATAGCTACAATTGACAAGTCTCACACACATATATATATATATATATATACACAGACACACATTTGTTTTTTTTTTCTTTCATTGTAAGCATGATAAAATTGATATATAATAAGATATATGAATATCCGGCACTCTCCGTCATATTGTCGATGAACCGGCTGCATCGTTCAAGATATTGTCTCGGTTCGTCATTGCCGGTTATACCGGCTATACCGGCGAACACGTTACGACAACTCAATCGTGCATCTTACCTGTTAAGGTCATCTCGTTAGATGTTACGCAGATCGTTCTTTCCGTACATTGACATTACTTGCAAAGGATCGAAATGCATACGCGCGTTTATTACTTGAGAAAACCTGCACCGTCTTCCGCTACCACCGCCACCAACTTGTTTCTGTCTTGACCCTATATTAATACAGCACACCCTATGCTACGACGTCTGACGGTAGGAGGCCCTGCTCCGTTCTAAAATCGTCTCGACGCCGCGCTCTCAGCTTCGTCGTTTTAACGAAAGAAGCACATGCGCCGTTTGAGATCTACGTACCCTCTTTTCACATTATCTCTCTTTCGCTGATGTAACTGCCAGTAATGTTCATGGCTCTCTTTCTTTTTGTTTTCTTCCTTTATACCTCTCTTATATGCAAACACTTTGAAATCGCGATTAGTAAGTAGTTAATTAAATTGAATTTAATAAAATGTGTAAGAAAATATTGCTCATATTAGAGAAATTTTCAAGTCACTACTGCGTGTAATTAAATAGGTACGAAATATAAACAACTTCAGAATGACGTACAATTATATACATACGTAATAGTATATTATATATAACATAATAATATAACGCAAAGTGATGGAGTCGTAAATAATAATAAAAGTTTTAATTTGATGAAAACATATACATATATAATTTATTAGAAGTAAAGAATTAACATTCATTATAAATAAAACAGATAACAATAACAAGTTTCGATTCGAAATTACATATGGAGAATGCTATAAATAGTTTGCCATTTAATATTATATATAATACTATTTCATTTGAGGGTATAATATATTGCGTCTCGTTGGCAATCATGTAGAGTAATTTTAATTGATACATGGGATGTATGAAATACATGTGCCTATCCAGTTACATCGGTCAATTAGTGCTTCTTGGTAGAGCGCCTCCAACGACGTGGTATCCATCCGTGTATTTCTTCCTGTACTCTTCGATATAGGAGAAGCACGATAAACGGCACCGCCAAGGTTTCTTTTTTAAAGAAATAAATATACATTGCAGCTATTAGCAATGTCAGATCGGTTACGTAGCTCACCGTCGATCTGACTGTTCTTTTAGCTTCTAGAGCTAATTGCTTTCCATTTGCTCGATCAGGACTACTTTCTCCGACGTTTTCTTTGGATACTTGGATTTCTTTCCGCATTGCTCGATACTTGCTACTCTCGAGTGCTTTCTGCAATTTCTCAACCTTTGATTCTACTGGTACCGTTGCTCCGAATCTCTCCCTAGAACTCTCCCGTGATCTCGACGAGGAGCGCGAGGAAGGTCTAGAAGATACTACTTTGGATCTACGAGGGCCTTGCTCGTTTAAATCGTTTTTCGTCAAGGCTCGGTTATTTCTTTCCTGAGAAGGTGTGCGATTTCGGGTCTTCGAAGATGATCTCGATGAAGCACCTCCTGCTCTTTCACTTCTTCTCACAGCTGGAGATTGGTCCCTGGAGCTTGGTCTGCTTCTGCGCTTCTCCTTCACGCTCACCGTGTCTCTCGCTGGTGTCGTGCCCCTCGAATCAACGCTTTCTTTTCTGGAATTTGGCGTTTGATTATTTTTCTTTTGTCTGTCGGGTTCATTCTTACTTTTAATTTTTAATTTCAATAACTCATCCTGCTCTTGCTTATCTGTTAACTTTGGCGCAAGTTTTTCCTGCGCCCGGTGTTTTTGATCTTGATCTTCGGAAAAGGAGGACCTTCTAGAGCTAGCTGCGCTACCATGTCGCGAATGACTCGCGTGTTCCCGAACTATCTCGGTATATTGATTTACAACAGCCATTCTAGCTTCTATCTCGGCTGCTTCTTCTTCAGGTGTTACGGATCGCCACTTGGATTGCATTCTTCGACTTTTTGCTGCTTCTGCCGCAGATATAATACTATCCGTATCCGATTCCGACATCGTAGGAGTCTTTAGAGCCTCGGACATGCTGGAAAGATTCGAAATTCTATCGTTGATATCTATATTTAGTTTCTCTGTATCTTCTTGTTGATACGACTGCGACAACGTCTTTCTGACAGGTTTTTCCGGAGGAATCGCTCTGCCAAAATTGTCCTGAGGAACTAATTCTTCTTTGGGCTTTTTCAGAATTGATTTAGGCATCACATTATTGGGCGAGACGGAAGTAACTGTTCTAGGTGAAAGAGACGAAATCTCAAAAATTGATAATCTATCATACGGACTCTGTGGTAACTCCGGTTCGACGTGTGGCACTGGTCTTCCTCTAGGATGATAAGTATCTTCTTCGTCGATAATTTGTCTTGCTAGGATTCTTGATTTTAATAATTTTAAATCTTCGCTGTCTGCACTACTGATCTCTTCTGATGACTCTTCGGACGTCTCAATGCTATTATTCTCCATCTCTCCTGCTGTTCCCTCTGCTTTCGTTTCAGTCAACGATTGAGATTCTATTTTATTCACAGTGATGGATGGTAGAATCATCGTCTTCTCGTCATTATTTGCTTGTATCGATTTTTCTTGTTGCACCTTGTCTAATAACGGTACGTTCGCTTCGTGCCATCTACGCAGCCGTTCCACGGATTCGACCTTGTTGCTCCCTTCCCAGGGATCCGCTGTTATCGTTTCAGAGGGAAGATTTGGATCTGATCTGGCTTCGACATCCGGTAATAAAACTGGCGAAAGAAGCTTTAATGTTTTCGGCGCTACATCTGTCTGTCCCTCGCTTGATCTTCGACGATTTTTTTTAGCCTGCCAGGAAGCGATTAAATTTTGCGTGGTGATACCGGAATTGGACAGGCGTCTTCGAAGCGATGATCTCTGAATAGATTCGACATCTAATAACGTCAATTCATTTTGCCTTTCAAGTTGCATCTTTTTCTTGGCAATTTCAGTGGCCTCTTCAGCAGCAACTGCCCGATAAAAACGTTCCATAGCTCGTTCGTGAAGAAGCTCGGTGGAGCTAACCGCTTCTCGCATTATTTCCACTACTTGACGCTGCGTGCTAAATAATTCTGGAAGAGATACCGACATTGGCGGTGGTATAAGATCGTTCTCGTCTTCTGTCAACTCAATTGTAATCTGTTTGCCACCTGAAACAATGATTATGAAATTAGCATACACGCAGAATTCTTATCTTTAAATATTGTAATATTTTAATGCAAAATTTTTATCCGCTACTTACTTATGCTACTTCTGTCTCGAATTTCTGCAGAATTCTCCATGTCGATTATATATTCCTCTCGTGTTTCGTCGTCCGGGTATAGAACCAGCATAAACTCCGAGCTGCCATGCAATGCATTCTCATCATCATCTTGCATTATTCCTTGCGGACTATCCGGCGGGGATATGAATTCGTTGACAACGGCGGTTTGTTTTTTCGGAATTGAATTTGAAGATGATAAAAAGTGGTAGCTCTCTGTAGTACGATTCTCCTCTCTTCGAGGCTCTTGAATTCTCGGCACGCAGAGTGGAGAGAGACTCCTTTCTCTCGTTGCAAAACGCGACGCGGTATCTTCTTCGACAACTGGAGAAGAGACCGGCACGGTTGCCGTTGATTTCGATGTCACTGCTCTTTCTTCCTTTGTAATATCATCTTGCTACATTCCAGAAAATAATATATGTATTTTCTCTTTTATTCTAGAATCAAATTATAGTAGGTATATTTTATACTTGATTATTTCTTACCTTGTCTCTCACATTTGACGCAGTATTCGATCGATTTGTATGATTTCCAACAGCAACTTGTTGCTTCGTGGAATTGTGCTCTCTTGATCTGGCTGGAGGAATCGGAGGTTGTTCTTTTTCCAAAGTATCCAGTGCAAATGTTACTCTACTGTCTGCTCGGGACGGTCTGTCCAATGTAGTTGGCATTGCGAGCCGTTGTATGGAAGCTGATCGCTCGTCGTATCCAAAGCGACTATTATTTTCATCGTCTCGCGTTCTAGCTTCTTCCCTCGTTAAACTTCTGGTTCTTTGCGCTGACGTAGTGAAACTCACCTCTCGTTTATCGCCACGAGATCTACTGATCTCTCGATGACTTTGCGACTTTTCATTTAAAGGTGTTACGATCCTACATATATAACATAAAATTATGAGTTTCGTGTTTCGAGTTTCGTACAAACAAATGTGTAGTAAATTTAAATATTTATCGATAATAAAATACCTTCGTTTAGTATCTGGAATGAAGATAACATCGCTTTCTTCGCTAGGATCGCTGACTCCGTAAGGATTCTCAGCCTTCACGCGAAATTTGTATTCTGAACCTTCGATCAATTCTGTTAACGTCGCGGTGGTGCGCCTGCTCGTAGTTGCTTTAAGCCATACCTCCCAGCCAATCTAAAACAATCGTTGGCAAATTACCGAAAATTTATACGGATGGAAATAACAATTCCGATTACGTACTCTGTAGTATTCGACGATATAAGTCCCGATTTTACATCCGCCATCGTCTTCTGGTTCCTTCCATGACAGTGTTACCGATCTACCTAGTGTCATTGCAACTGCTATTTTACCAGGAGCAGCGGGTCGATCTGTTAATAAAATTGAGATATTGAGAAATTGGTTAAAAAGTAATAAAATATCGAGCTTACAACATAAAATTTGAAAAATTTGAAATTTAATATCTAAATTAATGCAATATTTATTGGCCTGTCACCTGTCACTGTGACCAGAAAAGACGCAGTATCTTCGCCCAATTTGTTGGTGGCTTTAATAGTGTATTCTCCTCGATCGTTTCGTTTGGCATCTGGTATTTTCAGGACCGATTCACCATCCATCATTTCAAATATGTGTCTAGTATCTTTGGATATCAGCTCTCCATCGTGATACCAGGTGACAACAGGTGTCGGTCTACCTGCTAAAGATACTTTCAGCCTAATGGTCTCGTCTTGCTCAAAAAGCAAACCATCCTCATATTGACGCGGCAATCGTATCCGTGGAGGTGCTAAACGTATACAGATAATTTAGCGATTTTTACATTAAATTAAAAAGTCACACGCGTTTTTATATTTTTTATTACCAACAATACAATTTACCAACCTTCGAGAATTAACTTAGCTCTGGTAGCAACGTGACCCGCTCGATTGGTGGCAGTACATTTAATTTCGCCCTCGTCATTAAGCGCGGTCTGATGAATCAGGAGAGTGCTCTTTCTATTATCCGTAATAATTCTGGTGCGTCTACTGCTGAAGATCTCAAAACCATCCTTGAACCACGAGATTTTTGGCAATGGTGTACCAGAGAATTCTATGACAAACTCGGCCTATATTACGGAAAAATTACAAATGCATTTAAATTTTATAAGATTTAGCGTATTAGGTACATACAATATATGTATTATAGGTACGCACCTGTTCGTTCTCAAGTGCACGCGTATCTATTAGCTCCAAATCGAAATGAGGAGCACAGGCGACGACGGGCCTTTGTAAGGTAACTGTGAGTGGTTCGGAGACCTCGCTTGGCTGTGAAAGTCCGAGTGCATTTTGCGCTCTGACTCGAAATTGATAACGCCATCCTGGCTCGAGACCGCTTAAAGTGAGTTCTGGAAAGGCGCAAAGACCGGAGGTGCTTCGTACCCAATGTGGGGAGCCTAGTCGCCGATGCTCGACCAAGTATCCGACGATCGCCGATCCACCGTTACTCGGTGATCTCTCCCATCGTATCGCCACAACGTCCGGCTGTGTCTCATTCGTTCCCGACACCAAGATAGGTTTACCCGGTGGAGCTGGAAGACCTACATTAAACTTTATTATTTCTTTCGACATCTTCGTCAAAACTTTGTGACAATTATGTATTTGTTAATTAATGTTCTCTTTTATTTAGAAGTAGACTGCAGAGATAAGCGTGCGGTATACAATGTTAATGTCGAGAGAAATGTATTCTTGTTAGGCCCGTGTATGTATATAGAGCAGATGATTTTCAACATCGGTACGTAAGTACCGTTCCCAAAATAAAATGCGTCGCGTTTGGCAGTACAGTAGAGTACTGAACCGGCGCACCGTCCACAGATTGAGTATTTGAGATATTATGATTTATAATGTTTATTGACTGTGCATTAGCTTTAAAAAAAGAACGTTGTATAATACTACAGTATATAATTTATGGACGACAGTAAATTAAAAAGTAATTTAAATCTTTTTCAATCCAGAATTAGTAGCATCTAATTTTAGATGCTATCCCACTGTCGAAACTATCTAATTGAATGTGGATTAACAATAACTTTTGCAATTTTTTAATTCTTTAACCTCTTAAGCTTGCATTACTAACAAGACGAGACATATAAAGAAAAGTAAATATCAATTATATTTACATCATAAATAATTACGGAATGTAACATGTGTCAGATATTAAGACAATGAATTTCTTTCTTTTTAATTCAGTCGACGTGGCAGTTTCAACTCTTGACTCTTAAAAGTATTTTTAATAATTTTGAAAATTATTAAAAACTATACAGAACAAGATGGATAAAACAATAGACTAATTTACCTGGACCATCCCAACGTGCCTTTTTCGAGCTAGTGCCAACGGAGATGCTCCTCGAATAATCTTTCGTGGTGGCGTTGCCCATTATCGTGTTTCCTCTTTCTTCTTCTTCTCATCGAGCCTGACTCGACGATTACTCCGTTTCTGGTCACTTTTCCGGTCGTTTCCACATACCAAAATGTCAAAAGTATCACATTTGCAGTACTGTCTGAAGAATGATCAAAGAGCAAAATGATCTTTGATGATGCCCAACTTGGGTGAAAGAGGGGTAGGAAGAAAGAGAGAAGGAAAGAGAGAGAAAGAGATAGAAGAAGGAAAGGAGAGAGAGAGAGATGGCCAAGAAGAGAGAGAGAAAGACGGCAAGTATGCTTGATATAGCGCGAGGCTCGATGGAGCACTGGCGAACTTCCCCGTGGTCCACGATCGTAGCGACGCCAAATCTCTTCAGCTTTTCTTCACGTCTATCTTTGTCTCACTGGTGCTTCTACTTTATGTGTTCTATCGATGTATATCTTTACAATAATTTAAAAAAATATACAATATATGTATATTGTTTGATTATTATCAGATTACGTGCGAGAAATTTCATCACAAAAATGTTATGTAATGTTGTGCCTGATGCATGAGATATTTATATTTGTAATTTATATTCGAAGGTTTATATAGTTATTATGTATAACGTACATCATATCGATCATCATATATGATTGCATTGTGATTTATAATGAGATCACACATAATGCTATAT
>VBVQ01002173.1:5280-27026 GCA_011636635.1 Tetramorium simillimum | reverse complement strand
TAATAATATAATGTAATATTATTCATTTTTATATAAAATTTTTAATATTGTAATATTTCTGATTTTAAAACAATAAAAGCACAGTTTAAAACCAGTTATCGGTATCAAAACAATAAATCTTTTATTTTTAAATTATGTAAACAGATAATGATATAGCAAGGATTTTTACGTAATATATATTAATGCATATTAGTAAATTTTTTGTTGTTTTATATTATTTTTAATTTAAAGACCTGTTTTGTAGAATTTAATGAAATAAAAGGTATATAACATTCATACTGTTTTAACGCGCACAAAAGAAAGTGTTTGCAGTTTATCCAAAATACATGAGAAAGAAAATTAATGTTTTTCGAAATGCTAAATTGCTTTATATTTTATAACTTTTTATTTTTAGATTTTTATCATAATATTTGTTTAAAATTCAAATTTTTAATTTTTATTCTTTAATTAGCAAAGTTAATTAGCATATGTCATATAATTCGATGGTAATTTAATATTTGACATTTAGTGGTATCCATTTTGTTTAACTTTAAAACAACCAAATGTTTATTAGCATACTTACGTAATGTATAATACGCATACACTATTAACAGATATTTGTACATATAAGTATCTTGGATTCATAAGTAAAAATAAAAAGCTTAGTTATAAAATTAAGAGATAATAAAGAAAAATGTACTAAAATGTATTAGAAGTAATAATTTTGGTTGACAAAATGGAAATATGAATAAATCAGTTTTAAATTGTATTTTAGAAATAATAATTTAACAGAATATATTTAAACAAAAATATTAAAACTTAAAGCAAATTTTATGATTATTATAATTATTATATAGTGATATCAATACATAGATTAAAATACTTCTTTAAATTCCTTAATAAATAATGAAAAAGTTAAAAATAATATTAATAATAAAACGTTTTAAAAATTTAAATTATTATATATATATATATAAAATATATATATATTAAAATGTGAATTATTTTATTAACAAATTATTCAGTATACATATTAAGTTTCCAAATGTTATAACGAGTATAATTAAATCTTCTAATATCACAACTTACATCTATATAAATAACTTATACATATTTATTGCTAGTTCGAAGTTCTTCGTTGATTAGTATTTTTTATTCGATTGAACATATTAGTGCACACTGATGTATTAAAGCAGTTTTACACTGTTCTAAGTTGAGTGTAAAATAAAATGCAAATATCTAAAAACGTATACATATTTTTCGAAACAGCAATAATGTTAAAATAATGTTAAAATGTATTAAGGATTTTTCGATTAATCCTTTTATATTAAACATACATTTAACTGAATAATCATATATTTATTGTGTACAACAGTTTAATATTCATCAGTGTGCATTGAGTGCGCATTAGTGTATTCAACTGAATGCTATTAGTTATATAATGCAATAACAATATGATCGTTATTGCACGTAACGATATGATTAATAATAAACGTTAGTTAACTTAGAATAATGTGAGCACTAATATGTAGACTAATTTATTTCAATATTACTTATCATTTATGTATAATTTTTTAAGTATTTTTATTGTTTTTTAATCAGTTGTTATGCGATCTAAGTCTATCAATATCTATCTCTGCATTTTATTGCTAGTCTTATTTCTAGCGACTTAATGTATTTCTTATGTTGCTTAACAAGATTTGAGATATCTATTAAAAAGCAAAATATTTGAAGTTTTGAGTATATTAAAACTTAATACATATTTGTAATGAAAGTGATTACTTACTCGTGTAGATGTTGTAAAATTAAGTATAAAGAAGTCATTATGCTTGTTAGGTAAAGTTTCTTTATAAATCGTATAAAAAAAGCATACATAAATCTCGTTATAAATCGAAACATGTTGCATTAATTTTAAAAAGTTATATAATTTTTACCACTTACCACAGCGACATTATTATTACGAGATAAACATGCTTCTCTTCAAGGATAGTTTTTTTAGACTTGAGATAAGAATATGGACTTTGCTTGTCAAAGCGGAAAAATAATAATGTATGTATGTGTGAAACATATTAAAAGATTACAATAAAATAAGATATATATAATATTAATTATATTATTCTGCTTTTCTTGTTCTTCTTAAATTACTTTTAGAAAGAATAATTGAATGAAAGTTTAATAACGATTATTGTGTAGACGATGTGAGTGTGACATACGAATAGCCAGTCTCGAATTGCTTTCTTAATGTCTCAATGATATATATTATGTATTACATCGGTCACGCAAAATATTACGTGTCAACTAGTGCAAAGATCGCATTACGAAAGTTATGCATGTGTATACGCATTTTATATATATGTAACAATATTGAATATTTACAAGAGTTACAAAGTATTAATGCTCTCGTATGGCAAAATATAAATAAGGGCATTTTTTATTTTTGCTTTGTTCAAATTATAAATATACTGAATACACAGGAAGATTATTTTTATTAACTTTTGCTTTATTATGTTGGCTATTTTTTTCCCTGATTGCGATTTTTTATTAATTGTTACTAGTGACATTAATAATAAAAATTGTTATTATTAAATGTTACATTTTGCAATTACAAATTTGTTATATATTTTTTTATTATTTGTGTTAATATTTGAGGTTATATTTAAGCTAACAAATATATTTTTTAATTTATAGATAAAATTATTTATGGATATATTTAGTTGCTAAATAATCAAAACATCTGTTTAATGTTTTTATAGAAATAAGCAGATTTAATTATGAGATAAATGTTGGGTGACTATCCTGCATAAATTGATGTCGTTGGAATTTAATTTTAAAATACAAGAATCAATTAATATATTTATGTCAGTAAGACTTTCTCTCTATACATATCACGCTAGTCATATACATATAAAGTAATAGGAGAGAGTAGTTCAAGAGAAAGAACGGTAAACAATAAAACAGGAAAGGTTAGAACGCGAGGAGACTCAACAATATATCAATATATGTATTACGCATTTTGTTTCTTACTATAGACTCTTTTTATCAAGAATTCTACTATAGTTATTTTGCGTCGTGATTTTTGCGAAACGTATTTTTAATTAGAACTTTATTATTTAATTTAATGTAATTATGTGTAACTAATCCTAGTTTATTGATTATTACTTTCATACAATGATACTTTCATACAATTCATATAATGTTGATTAAAAAAAATCCGCCGGATTTGCAATGTCGCTCATTGTTGCGCGAACTTTTCTCGAGCGTCGTCTCCTATGAGGCGCCGATTGGCGAGTGCAACTAGATCAGGCCTGGGAAGATTGCAAAAGCAGGAAATCTTAGCGGCCGACCAACAATGGAAATGGCCGCGATAGTTGAATCCGCTCCAGATTCGTGCACCCGGAAGACAACGTGATCCGTAAACGTTCGCGCGACCCGTCGCTAATGAGTGACAATAGAGTAGAGTTCTAAAGTAAGAATTTCTACTATAGACTCTTTTCATCAAGAATTCTATAGATTTTTTTTCATCAAGAATCAAGAATTATAAAAATAATTTGTTATTACCTTTTTTTTATTTCTTCCACCAAAAAATTAAGTAATTTCTTGTCATATTAATAATTATTGTTCAGTTTGACATATACTGTCAATATGTCATATGAGAATCATGTATTTATAAAGCCTTCAAAATAGAAATAAATCTACAAACGTATATTATCAAATGCAATCACACTATATCTATACATAACTCGACTAATATTTTTATGTATTTTTTATTAATTTTAATAGACATAAGTTTGAGCAGTGACTTATAATGCCCGTTTTTTATGCAATTATTGCAATTTGAAGAATGAACTTTGTTTTAGTAACACAGCGTGTCTACTGCAAGTATAAAATTTTTCTCTCTTACTCTCTCTTTCCTATCTTTTCTCTACAGTATGTACTTAAAATAAAAATAAACTGCTCATTAATTATAATTAGTTACTTAGTATATAATTTACATTCTCAATAACAAGGTCACAAATTAAAGTAATTATCTAATTTAGTATTATTTGACAATTTAGTATCATTAAGATTTTTTTAATCAACATTATATTATTATATGAAAGTAATATTCAATAAACTAGGATTAGTTACACATAATCACATTAAATTAAGTAATAAAGTAATAAAGTAATAAAGTTCTAATTAAAAATACGTTTCGCAAAAATCACGACGCAAAATCTTTTTTGATAATTTGCCAGGTGTTATAGATGAGTGACAATAAAGTAGTTGCGTTTGCGTGACATACATCACGCGTGTCATATGGCGATATTAACCAATTACTAGAGAAAAAGGCATTACGTGAGGGGACCAAGAACGAAGAATGTATTATCAATTTAAAAAACATATGACACTAGCTTTTATAACTTTAAATATTCTTTTCCATTTTAGTTTTATAGTTTTAAATATATATATAGCTTTAAATATTTAAAGAAATCTATATAATTTATCTCTTTTTGTTTTATAAATCCTCTTTCAATCTTTTCTTAAAAATGTTTTATTAAATATATATAAATTTCTTTTGTAATTATTTTGTTTCATCATTCAATTATTTGCTTTCAATTGTGCATTTTACTTTACTTAATCTTATTTTAAATTGCTATTGGAGAAAGGTAGAAAAAAGATAATATTATATAAATTTACTTATCATAACATTAAATTTTATACAACATTAATAAACACGTCTATATATTAATTTGATGAATTTTTAATACTTTTTAATTTGTTAACAGAATTTTATTAATATATTTTTTCTCGATTGAGAAGAAAGAATACTACACTGATAAGTATATAAAAACGACAAAAGAATTAATTAAACATATAAATTAACAATAAGCAGAAATAAATATTTTTGATAAATTATATAACTTATATTTTGAATTTTTTTGTTTTGTGTAGGGGTGCTTTTCGATTTTTTCAAGTTAACTTACGTCTTTGGTGGTGGGAGAAACGTGAATATACCGTTGCAAAAGTTTTTTCAAAGTATGCGGCAGCTCATCCAAATAAAATCGCTTATATTTTCGAGGACAAAGAATGGACATATGAACAGGTAACCACATAGATTGTTTGTATTCATACATTTGCACTGCACTGCGCACCACAGAATTATAATTGAGTTATTGTACACAGCACGTACAAAACTTCAAGCAGTTCAAAACTTTCAACTTTAAATAAATTATAGCTCTGGAAAGAAAAGTCACTAAGATAATGTTCATGAAATGATTAACTTTAAGCGTAGAAATATTACTTTATAAATATTTTGAATATACCTTTTTCAATTAACAATGTATAATATGTATAAAAAATGAGAAAGAAATGAAATATTACAAATTTATTAATAAATGGAAATAAATAGAAAAAACTGATCAAACGTTTGATTATAAAGTTTCGAGATTTATTTATTATATGTGTCTATAATAATTTTTTTATAAATATGCACAAATGGCATACAGTTGGAACACTACAGCAATCGCATGGGACGTTACTTCCGCACCAGGACATTTTCTCATTTTGATAGTATAGCTGTCTTTATGGAAAATCGTCCCGAATACATCGCTACCTGGTTAGGTCTTAGCAAAGCTGGTTTTGTTGCGGCTTTAATCAATACAAATCTTCGACGTGAAGTACTTCTGCACAGCATTAACGCTGCCGGTTGTAAAGCTGTAATTTTCGGATCAGAACTTAAAGATGGTGAGTTCTTCCATTTGAATTGCAAGCAGTTATTTATAATTTAAAGAATTAGTAGAAAATTGAAAACTAATTAATAGAACAATAAGACATTTCTAAGCATATCAATATCATACAATTTTATATCTTATGAATATGCTATTATCGTTAAATTATCATTAAATTTCATTTACTTACAATTAATTCACGAATTAGAAAAAATAATAATTTAAGAAATGCAGCATTGCATTATACAAAATTATTTTAGATATTTCTGAAATTCTGTTTATCTTATGATTAGTTTTACTAACAATAAGTAAGTAGAAAAACATATGCACAGTATTATCACTCACTATGCTACATAAATAGGAATATGTTATTGCATATAGATAGTTATAATAATATATAATTTTGTTTTGGTAATTTTTATATATAATATTTATCACATAATAAATAATCATTGTTTTATATTGTATATATAAAGTATGTGTAAAGCGATAACATTCTAACGAATTTAACGAAAGCAGAATTGATTTTTAATTCAGAATTAACTTTCGATTATTAAATTGAAATTATTAATGAATTTTTAAGAGTTTTTGTAACTTTACAATTAAGAACTGTTAACTTTTTTAATACTGACATTTGTAGATGATTTTCGTTTCTCGACATACATCATCAACATTTAATTCTTAATTACATGACTATATTGATCATATTAACCGTATCTGGATTTTCTCTGACAAATATACTTTCTAACTGCACTTTCTATTATATGAATAAAAATATCTAAACTCGTTTGCATTGCAAATATTAATGAAGCGTATCGTGTGCAGCGATTCGTGATATCAAGGATAAAATACCTGACATTGAGCTTTACCAATGGTCTGAATTTACGGATACACCGATTTTGGAAGGTGCGATCAACATTAATAAGGAAATCAACAGCATTGATTCTGGGCCTCTCATCGTCCAACTTGATCATTCCACTCCCCGGGATAAATTGATTTACGTCTATACGTCTGGAACAACGGGAATGCCAAAAGCTGCTGTTATCAATAATTTAAGGTGAGGTTCTATTAAGACTCATTAGTCGTGGATGAAAAATTATTAATGGGATCAGTGTACGAACTTGTCAGATATATGACGCGCGAGCGCGCGCGCGTGTGTGTGTATATATAATATATATATATATATATAATAATTTCAATAATTTCAATATGAGATCATTATTATTTTAATAATATAAGACCATATTGATAAAGAAACTACTAATGTATTTTAGATCAACGATAAAATTATTATAGAATTAAATGTATTCTTAATTTATGTTCCATTGATTGACTATGTATTTATGTGTTATTATGAGTATGCGGCCATAAGAAATTAATTATACAAAATTAGTAGTTTGCTTCTTGTCTTTATCTTATTTTTTCTTTGTATCCTTCTTTACATTTAGCCACGTCTCGATGGTCGAAGCTCATCTAGCTGCGTGTCTACTTTAATAAACTCTAATAAACTCTGATTAGACACTACATTAATAAACTTCAATTAGAATTATCGTCAGACTAAGAGTAAATATCTTAAATACTGCGTTGATAAATTCTGCTTAAAGTTTTCACTAATTGTAAGTATTGAGGCTTAAATAGGAAAAAAATATTATTAATATAAGTATAAGCTGATTCCTGAAAATTTTAAATCTTCCAGTATTATCAAAAATCAATTCATAATGTTAACATAAAATATTTTTCTTACGTATTGTTTCAAGTAAAAAAATAAGAGTCGTTAATAACATACGTATATTATTTTTGCTTTTCCAGATACATGTTAATAGCATGTGGCGTGAACTCAATGCTTAATCTACATTCGGATGATCGAGTTTACGATCCTCTGCCTCTTTATCATACAGCAGGTGGTATACTTGGCGCTGGTCAAGCACTCATAGGAGGTTGCACTGTCGTTCTTCGTAGAAAATTTAGTGCGTCCAAGTATTGGTCGGAATGTATTCATTACGAATGTACTGTAAGATCACTGTATTTTTTTATATAACTTTATAGTTCCTTAATTTTTAGATAGGCATAATTTAGTATGAGAGATATATACAAGAAAGTAGATTCTTTTTCTTCAATTAAAAAACAACTATTGCTATATTTTTTTATTAATATAGAAGTTATCCTTTTTTTTGTTAAATATTTTCATAGATTGAGATTCTCATATTGATCACTTACTGTAATCGCTTTATATAGACAAAGCTGTTAAAGGCAACAATATTATTAGTATTAAATTTGCAATATTTTGTATTTATATGCTATTAATTTATGTTGATTACTATGTGAATGTGAAATGAGTTAATTTTTAGCATTTTCTAAATTTTTGCATCAGTAAATTTTTAATTATTAAATTTTTACTTGTTTAAAAATAAAAATTATATTTTGATTTTAGGTAGCACAATATATTGGAGAGATCTGCCGTTTTCTTCTTACAGTCCCACCAAGCGAGTACGATACGACGCATAAAGTGCGCCTAATGTTTGGAAATGGTTTAAGACCTCAGATTTGGGAATCTTTTGTTCAGAGGTTTGGGATAAAGCAAATAGGAGAGTTTTATGGAGCTACTGAAGGAAATTCAAATCTTGGTAACTTATCTGCTTCTCATAGTTAATCTTAGAAAAATTTTGTTATTTAAATCTGTGCTTCAAATTTAATAAATTTTAAGCATAAATAATAAATCTTCTGCGTAAAGTAAATCTATCTTTATGAAAATTACTGATGTATTTAAATTTCTTTTAATAAATAAATAATTATTGACAATATTAACTCATTACCATTAACTTAATATTTTGTAGTTGTAAAGTATGAAGTTATTTTCAGAAATATTTATATGATTTGCAGTCAATATTAACAATAAAATCGGTGCTGTTGGTTTCATACCAAGATACGCTAGTAATTTGTATCCAGTTGCACTGTTGAAAATTGATGAAGAAACAGGAGAATTATTGAGGGGACCAGATGGATTATGCATACCATGTAAATCTGGTACGTATCACTAAAATTTTATATCAAAAAGAGAATACGATAAAGATTTTAATATTCTAAAAAAGATTTTTTTCCCTTAATACAGCGGATTTAATTTTGTTTGCTATTTGTATAATATTAGAGTAAAAAGATTTTCTATATTGTGTCTTATTATTTTTAACGCAATTGTATGTGATTTTTATATTATTTTTTAGGTGAGCCTGGTGTTTTTGTGGGCAAAATTAATCCAAAAAAAGTGATAAATGATTTTAGCGGTTACGTAGATAAAAAGGCTTCAGAGCAAAAGATTATACATAATGTTTTCAAGAAGGGTGATCGCGTTTTCAATTCTGGTCAGTGTTAATATAAAATACAGCGTAGTTTATTCACATGATTTATGAGGAATAATTATACATGATTCAAATAAATTACAATTTAACTGAATTTTCTGAACAGGTGATATTTTAGTTATGGATGAGCTAGGATACTTTTACTTTAAGGATAGAACTGGTGATACATTCAGGCATGTTTATACTCTCAATACATAATTAACACATAATCAAATCTATTAAAAAATTATTTTTATAAATATTTTTAGAATATAATTATTAACTAAATAAAAATTTGACTAATTATATTATGTCGCTCTTGAAATTGAAATTAGATGGCGAGGTGAAAATGTTGCTACCTCGGAAGTAGAGGCCGTTGTAAGCAGCGTGATCGGCCTCAAAGATGCAACTGTTTTTGGTGTTGAGGTAAATGACAAATTTAAATACATTACTTACAATTTACTCGTAAAATAATCGCTCTTGCTAAAAAAATATAGAAATACAGATAATAAAGCATGGTATAAATACATATCAATAAACAATTATTGCAGAGTTAAAAAATGTACTTGTTATAAGAAAATGTTATAAAATAATATAAAACTTTCTTATCATGTGTAATTATGTATTTGCAGGTGCCAGGAAACGAAGGTAAAGCAGGAATGGTGGCAATATACGACCCAGAAAATTCCTTGGACTTAAAGGGACTAATAGGAAAATTGAAGAAAGTTTTACCGAACTATGCTATACCTCGATTTATTCGTATTCTGTCAGAATTGCCAATGACTGGTAACAGGACCTAAATTTATTGTTGACGCTTTATGCCGAATTGTATTTAATTTGTAATAATATAACTATTTTGTTTGTGTACAGGTACGTTTAAATTGAAAAAGAAGGATCTTCAACAAGATGCTTTTGATATTAAAAAGGTAAGTTTCGTCGCGTTGATTCAAATCTTTAAAATATAAAATATAGTTATAAAAATAATTATTTTCGCAGGTTAAAGATCCAATTTATTTCCTGAACAAAGATACCTATGTCAGAATGACTGATGAATACTATAATAATATCATCGAAGAAAAAATCCGATTATAATATTCTTCCTCGCGCACACTTTCTTGCAGAAAAACGTTTTTTTTTTTTTTAAGACAAAGTGGGCTTCGAACCTAGAATAAAACATTTTTTTACGATATTAAGTTTCCAGTGCTAGTTAAACTATAATTAAACTTTGATCTTATTCATTATTTTGTGGACCAATAAACTATCAAGCATGTTTTCTTTCATATATATGGAAGCACATATTGTTTCAAGGAAGAAATGACATGAGGTACTTTCCATTAGAATAATTTTCATGATTAATACTTTGTGATTTATTTATATATGAGAATTATGATACTGTGACGAATATATATTCCGATGAAAATTGCAAAAATTTTTTAAAAGTTATACATGCTTTGTATAGTTATATTTTTTGAGACTGTATTTTTTGCTTTACTTTATTTAAGCTTATGAAAAAAATCAAAGAAGAGCGTTTTATCTTTAATTTGAAGATTTCTAACATTAAGTTGATTATAAAAAATTTATAATAATTTTAGTAAGTAGTTATAATATAATGCAAAAATCTTAATGGGTATGAAAAAAAACCAACATCATCTAAGAAGAAAAAAACAAGAATAACATGTTATCTAGATGATATTTAGATTTCATTATTAAGTAATTACTCTTATTAAGTTTTCGAGTTACAATTGTGTATTCATTAAGATTTATAAGTATTGTGCTGTTGTGTATTCATTAAGATTTATAAGTATTGTACTGTTAAAAATTGAGAATTAATCTTAAATTGAACATTGAAAAATTACACAAACGCAATGGTTAATATCTTATTTTTTCAAATAAAAATTTATATACATAATTGTAATGTCGACATAATGTAATTATAATATCTATATAAGTTAACTATAATGTTGACATGAGTTATATATTAATCGATTTACGGGTTTTAAATTAAATTTTGTTAACTTAAATTTTTGATATTTAAAAGTTCTACATAATTGTAAATAATTACACTTAATCAGTTTTGCATTATATCACAAATTAAAATTTGCCAACCAAATTTGTATACTTCCTCATGCGTTTACATTTCTTTATAAAGTTATAAAGTCTCTTTATAAAGTTATAATATCCGAAAAATAGCACAATTGAATAATTTCAATTAAGCGTAATCTACACTTGTCTTGTAATTTTTATTATACATATACTCAGTATATATATGTGTTCCCATATATGATAGTTTAACATAAAATTTATTATGATAGTTTAACATAAAATTTACATTGTTATTCTTGTACTATTAACAAATGACAATATTTTTTAGTCCCTGTGAAAAGAAAAATATATATATTCATATTCAAAGATGATATTTCACAGATTGTTGACTATTTTTGAAAATGTACGATTGTTACATAAATAAAAAATTTCATGACAAGAACATTTGTTTTTTCCTTTAAATAAATGATTTCCTTTATATTTTATTGACATTGATAAACAATTTTCAATTATTTTAAACATATAAATCATAATAAACAGTAATTATTATCAGTTATTAAAATTATAATTATTAAATATAAAATATTTTTGCAAAACTAGATGAAATTTTTTAAAAATAGCTTGTACGATTGTATGAAGTTATTATATCCAAGTCATAAAGCAATCTTATCGTATTCTGACTTGTGCTGTTTAGATTATGTACGATTATGACGTTATATCAGACACAACTGAACTTTTCCATCATGAAAGACAAGTTAAAATTAGTTTTCTATCAGAAACATTTACTTGCTATCTTGTTATATTTAATATTAAAAAAATATTAGATTATTATTTTATTAATACATTAAAACATATATATATATATTTAAAACAATTGTGGGGTAATATATAAAAAATATGCTAAGTATTAAGTTAATTCATTAAATAATATTAATATTTAAAAAGTTTGGAATTACTGAAAAAATATTTATAGCAAAATAAATAAAAATTTATTTCTCAACATATTATTTTTTGTTCACCCGATATATTTTCAGCCTGCCTTGTGCGCAGTCTCTTAACCAGTGATACTCATTGTAATCATGTTTCTATTACTTCCAATGCATTAATGTTCACATCATATAAATATATATTATAACTTTTAATTATGCTACTATTGCATAAGCAAAAAATTTGAATAATTTTTTAAAAAATCTTACAGTTTTTATTAAATAATTTTCAAATAAAAATTAGTTTATACTTTATTTCAGGGATGACATCACATTTTATAAAGTAATTAATACAAATTGTTATATACATTTTTTCTTTATAATATATATAATAATAAAGAGAAGTATAATTAAGAGAAGAAAGAGGAAATATAAATTTTTTGATATATTTTTACTCAATTTTTTATATTTTTAATTATAAAATTTTTTTCAAATCTAATTTTATTTTTGTCACAAGAACGGAAACATAATATATCTACTTAGTAATTTTTTATTAAAAATTGTTGCAATTATTGTATTGTGTGTAACTAACGACTGCATTATTCGACATTTGTTTGAGAACCTTCATATGAAAACCTTGCTGTTGGTATTCATCGTGCTGCCTACTGTAGTCGCAGTTGCTTCAATGTCGTAGGCTGGTGCTGACGAAATCGCTGTTGTTGAAATTTATATAGTGTTAAGAAGATAATATCTTTCTCTCTCTCTCTCTCTCGTGATCACATTGGATTTACTGTTACGGTACTGTTATGTGTTTCAACTTATAGTGTTACTATTATTATTGTTATAATAAAATTATGATAGAAGCAATTATTATTGATGTTAATTGGTTTTTTATCAGATCAGTTGTGTTTGATTTATTGTTGCTTATACCTGCTTTCGTATAGCGAGCACATTGTTGAATAAAATGTCAATTATTTGAAATGTGACAAAGTTGAGAAATTTATAGTTATTTATTACAAAAAGAATACAAATTACAAATTATTTATTACATATTGTTACAATTATAGTGTCATAAGTCAGTTTTACCTGTATAAAATTTATACTGTAAGATATGTATTATGTTATAAAAAATTAATTACAATAATAAATAAGAGAATATTCTTTTGAGAGCAATTAATTACAATAAAAATAAAAAAAATCTAATTTGTACAAATTTTAAGAATTGCATTTTCCACAATATAACATGTAAAATTTACTTTTTCCATTAATTTTACAGTTTTAGATCTACTGTCAACAATGGGAGACGATAAATTTCAATTCTCTATAGATCGTGGAGGCACGTTCACCGATATATACACTAGATGCCCTGGAGGGAAGATTCGCGTTATGAAATTACTGTCGGTAGATCCTAGTAATTATAACGATGCGCCGACAGAAGGCATTCGCAGAATATTAGCAGAGGTATGTTATAAACAATTATTAATGTTACATCTAATTAAATTTGTAAAAGAATTATTTTACAATTTTTATACAATTTGAAATTTGTTAATAAAAAATTTTTTACAATTTTTTTGTCTACAACAATAGATTGCTAGTAGTTTACAAATATGTAAAACTAAAGCTAGTAAATTAAATAAATAAATAAAATTAAATAAAAGTTACGTCAAAAAATTTGTGAATAAAGATATAGGTAATATTGAATTATGTTATGTAGAATAGCCCACTCGAATGTACAAAATATCTTGTAAAATTCTTGTACTTATTTTTAAAGTATTTTATATATTTTACAAATCGTTTATTAATTTTAGGAAACTGGTGTTAAAATGGATGGCACAATCGATACCTCGAATATAGAATGGATCAGAATGGGAACAACAGTTGCCACTAATGCGTTATTAGAAAGAAAGGGCGCAAAAATGGCGCTATTAATAAATGAGGGTTTCATGGATCTTCTGTACATTGGTAATCAATCCCGGCCAAATATTTTCGATTTGGTACGTATAGTTGACTTTAATAGATACTTGTATTCAAAATAATATTGCAGATTGTAGCGTGATTGTATATCACTTTATCATGAAAAACACGTATATAGCGATGAATTTATGAGAGCGCATTAATTTTATCACGTCTAATTTATCTTTTGATAAATATTTACAGGAGATAGTGATGCCGGAGGTTTTATACAATTATGTAATAGGAGTAAAATGCAGGGTAATTCCTGCCCTGCCGGGAAGTTGTCGTATGGAGAATCAATCATGGCGAAGGGTGAAAGGTTCTACTGGCGAGAATTTGTTTGTTATTCAAGAACTCGATGAGGAACAATTAAAGAAGGACTTGAAAGAAATTCGTAATATGGAAATAGATAGTCTCGCTGTTATTCTGGCACATAGCTATACGTTAGTAATATTTGCCTCTGTTTCAATAGAAACTATTTAAATTTTTTAATTATTTCTTATACATTTTGTTTATGATATATTTCAATCTTAATCATATATTTGAATTCCGCTGTTATATTTTTACCATATAGTTATGCAGTTCACGAAATCAGAATTGGCGAATTAGCGCGAGAAGCTGGTTTTTCACAAGTATCTCTTTCACACGAAGTAATGCCAATGACAAGAATGGTTCCTAGAGGCTTGACAACGTGTGCAGATGCTTATTTAACGCCACACATTAAAAATTATTTACAGGTTATCTTTATCTTTATTTACAAGTTTGTCTCCCACTCTCTCCCATTTTCTCTCTCTCTCTCTCTCTCTCTCTCTCTCTCTCTCCAAAATAATAATTAACTAATAAAATATATTTAAGATACAAATTTCTATTTCTAAATTGTAATAAATAATTTTTTAGACTTTCTCTTCAGGATTCAAAGATAATTTGAAAGGAGTGAACGTATTATTCATGCAGAGCGATGGCGGATTAACACCTATGAATTCGTAATTATTAAAGTCTCTTTTAGAAGTTATTTTTAAGAATTTTCTTATTATAAAATTGTATAAAATTAAATAATATATTATGTCTCGTTGGCACATTAAAGTTTTAATGGGTCACGTGCGATACTTTCTGGACCTGCTGGTGGTGTCGTTGGATACGCAATGACAACTTACGGAAAAGAGACTGATCTACCAGTGATCGGATTCGATATGGGTGGCACATCTACTGATGTAAGTCGATACGGAGGAAGTTACGAGCATGTTTACGAGAGCACTACGGCAGGCATCGCTATACAGGCTCCGCAGGTACCTCTCTTTTTTTAAGCTAAACATTATTAAGATATTCAAAATATATATTGGAATCGTGGTCTTTCCCAAAAATATTAAATCTTATCGTAAAGAATATATTTTACTGAAATAAAAAAATTGGGTTAAAGTTGGATGTCAATACAGTTGCGGCGGGAGGTGGATCGATGCTCTTCTTCAGGTCGGGTCTCTTCGACGTCGGACCTGAAAGCGCGGGTGCCCACCCAGGACCGGCATGTTACAAGAAGGGCGGTCCATTGACTGTTACGGATGCCAATCTCGCACTTGGTCGTTTGCTACCGGAATACTTCCCCAAAATTTTCGGGCCTGAGGAAAATGAGCCACTCGACGTATCTCGTACTTTGAGTATGTTCACAACACTTACTTACGAGGTAATTTCCTTCACATTATACAAAAATATCTTTATCTATATTTTGTGAAAGAATGAACTTTCCTGAACTCGAAAAAAGATTGTATTACTTTGGACTTACAAAACGTCGTTATATTTTACAGATCAATGAATTTTTAAAGAAGGATGAAGCAATGTCGATCGATGAAGTGGCAATGGGATTTATCAGAGTCGCGAATGAGACCATGTGCCGACCGATTCGTGCTCTAACTCAGGTACAATTAAATCGAGCTTATTTTTTAATCGACATTTGTCTCTAGCTTTTGCTATAACGCAACTGCATTATTATTAACAAGGTGACGCACTGTAATCGTTTTTAAATTATCTTTAGTTTCCTTTCTTGAGATAGGCAAAAGGTTACGATACTTCTAATCATGTTCTGGCATGTTTCGGCGGCGCCGGAGGACAACATGCCTGTGCAATCGCTCGATCGTTGGGCATAAGTAAGGTTTTTGTCCACAAGTATGCCGGTATTTTGTCAGCTTACGGAATGGCATTGGCAGATGTTGTTGAAGAGGCACAAGAACCAAGCGCCGAAACTTACAATTACGGTGATTTACGGCAATAGAATTTTCTTGAATTATATCTCACGTGTTTTTCTTTATATTAATATTCTTTCCACATTTCCATAGAAAACTTCGCTCGTTTGGATGATCGTTTGGATGCGATGGAAGACAAAGTTAGAAGTAAACTTCGCGCACAAGGATTTGATGATTCTCAAATAAAAACGGAATCATTTCTACACTTACGTTATGAGGGCACCGATTGCGCTTTAATGTGCACCCCTGCAAATAAAAAGTGCTCGAGCATCACTACTAAACACGGAGATTTTCTCATTACGTTTCTAGAAAGGTAAATGTTTGATTGGAAAGAAATCCTTTTTTAAATTTATTTATTTATAAAAGTTTTGTTAATTGAGTAATTAATTGGGCAAATAATTAGGTATAAGACAGAATTTGGCTTTACGATACCAGACCGTAAGATTTTAGTTGATGATGTGAGAGTTCGAGGAATTGGAAAAACTGAAATTCCCGAGGATCCCATATTACCTCCCTCACAAGCTTCCCCAAAAATTGAGAAGGTTAGATGAAGAATGCAAATAATATCTTATAGTTATTAAACTATTTTTTCTTGTGACTGAATCAAATTCATTATTTTAAACTTAATATTGAATTTTAGTATCACTCTAAAGAAAAATTGGGAAATTTTTTAAATATGAATTTTCTAGACTACTATGGTGTACTTCGAAGGTGGCTATCAAGAAACAGAAGTTTATCAATTAACTTCGTTAGCCCCTGGACATATTTTACATGGCCCTGTCATTATCATGGATAGTTTGAGCACACTTTTAGTAGAGCCGGATTGTACTGCGGAAATTACTTGTCGCGGTGATGTAAAAATCACGATTGGACAAGGCCGACGAACAAAAGTCACCACTGACCTCGATAGTATTCAGCTCAGTATATTTTCACATCGTTTCATGAGCATTGCTGAACAAATGGGCCGGTATGTACGTTGGTAAATAATTTTAATGTGTTAAATACAATTACTTTTTTAGCGCTTCTAAAGGTGGTAATATCTGTATTTTCAATTTTTGACAGAGTACTTCAAAGAACTTCGATCTCCACTAACATTAAAGAGCGATTAGACTTCTCGTGCGCGATTTTTGGCCCTGATGGTGGTCTTGTTTCAAACGCACCTCATATCCCGGTGCATCTGGGCGCTATGCAAGAAACCGTACAATACCAAATAAAAGCATTCAATGGCCAGTTTACGCCGGGAGATGTCATTCTTGCTAATCATCCATTAGCAGGCGGTTCCCATCTTCCAGATTTGACAGTCATTACGCCTGTATTTTATAGGTTCGTGTATTCCGTGCATTTCCATATTTAAAAAAATTTTTAATGGACGTTACACGAATGCTATCATTAAACATGATGCTTTAACAAAAGAAGAAACATTGTAATTGTTAATACTGTAAAATTAAATATTTTAATTTTCTCTTTTATTTGTTAAATAATTAGTAAACATTTTGACATGAATTATACACATATATATATATATGTGTATATATTATAGGGATGTGCCTGCGCCAGTATTCTTTGTGGCTAGTCGTGGTCATCATGCTGATATCGGTGGTATCACGCCAGGCTCTATGCCACCGCATTCAACGAGCCTGAGTCAGGTACGAGAATATGGTTTCCATATCTTTTAAAAGAATTGTATGAAACTTGTAATTTTTTTAATAGGAAGGCGCTGTCTTTAAAAGTTTCCTGTTAGTACATAAGGGAATATTCCGAGAAAAAGAATTAACGGACGCTTTAATGGCGCCAAGCAAAATACCAGGAAGTTCAGGAACTAGAAATCTCTCAAACAACATCAGTGACCTCAAAGCTCAGATCGCAGCGAATCAAAAAGTAATTTTTATTATTTATTTAAATTCAATCAAATTTATATAAGTTAAATATTTATAAAATATATTTTTTTCTCTGTAAGGGTTTTCAATTGGTAAATGAATTAATCGATATATACAGTCTTGAGGTAGTTCAAGCATATATGGATTATATTCAATGCAATGCCGAAGTTGCTGTTCGAGAAATGTTAAAATCGATAGGCACGGGAATTAAAATGCGAAGAGGGAAAGAAACTGACATCAAGGCTATTGATTATCTTGATAATGGCAGTCCCATTAAGTTACATGTTAACCTCGATATCAATAAGGGTGAAGCGATTTTCGATTTTAGGTACGCTTTTAATTCAAATTTGTCAATATTTATGATAATCGTAATTTTTCTATTTAATTTTATTAGAGATTAATTTTTTTCTATTTTATTACTATTCTATACATTTCTCAACATAATATATAACATTTCTTTGTTCTCTAAATAATAATCTTGAAAGAATATGATAGAGAGAGTATTTTCTTACTTTTCTCATTGCTTCTTCAAAAATTCTATTATAATAATTTTATGTAACATACTATATAAATTCTAGTAATTTATAAGATATTTCAAGATGATACATGAATTTGCAGTGGAACAGGTTGTGAAGTATGGGGTAACTGCAACGCGCCGCGTGCCATAACTTTATCTGCGATAATTTATTGTTTGAGGTGTATGGTGGGCCGTGATATACCATTAAATCAGGTAATGTCTGCTTGGATTTTCTTAAGGAAGTCTAACAATACGTTCAGATTGATGATCTCATTCCATTTCTGTAGGGTTGTTTGAAGCCTGTGAAAATAATTATCCCCAAGGGATCGTTACTTGATCCCTCAGATGATGCAGCAGTGGTGGGCGGCAACGTCTTGACATCTCAGCGTATTGTTGACGTAATCTTGGCAGCTTTTGAAATTTGCGCAGCATCTCAGGGTTGTATGAACAACGTAACCCTCGGCACTGAAGAATGGGGTTACTACGAGACAGTTGCCGGTGGTAGTGGAGCAGTAAGAAGAAAAGACTATAAATCTCAGATATATTTGAGTCTAGAAATGAGTTATGATTAAAAAATCATTTAATTACTTAAGAAAACAAATTGCGTAAAATAATTAAGTTAAATTGAGAAAAATGGTTTAAATTTTATAAAATTAAAAGTATAAAATATTATGTTTTTTTATATTACAAAAGTTAATGTAAAAAAGGATGTAATATCTCTTGTCTTATTTTAGTTTGGCGATATATTCATATAGTAAATATTTCTTTAGTAACATATTTGTGTTTCCCAGGGACCGACATGGCACGGAAGAAGTGCAGTTCACACGCACATGACCAACACAAGAATCACAGATCCAGAAATACTCGAGCTACGCTATCCAATTATACTTAACCGCTTCTCCATTCGACCTGAAAGTGGTGGTAATGGAGTGTATATCGGTGGTGATGGTGCTGTTCGTGAAATGATATTTAGGTGGTTAAATGCTGTTGAATCTTAAATTTCTATATTGTGGTTGTTTGTCTAAATTTTCCATCTGTTTAAAAATTATGTTTCAAACATAATTAAAAACGACTGTCTGCAAAAAATATTTTTACTTAAATATTTAAAAGAGTTTTTTTAAATATTGGTTCACAGAGCTCCAATGACCTTATCTGTATTAACCGAGCGGAGAGTATATCATCCACCTGGATATAATGGTGGTGAGGATGGAGCATGTGGTTTAAATATTTTGGTGCGGGCTGATGGCAGACGGATCAATTTAGGCCCGAAGGCTGCTGTTCCAGTTTTTGTGGCGGTAAGCAATTTTAAATATCTTTGGTAAAAAGTAAATATCTTTTATAGATTTTCTTAAAAAGTAAATGGTTAAAAAGTGTCACAACAAGTTATAATAATTTATTATTTTATCATAAATATAATAATACGTTAATCAGTTTTATATATTCTAAAATCTGAATTACGTTAATTATAATGTATATTGTGAAAAAAATAAATTTTATAATTAAGTAAATGAGATAATAAATCAAATCTTATTAAATTTATTAATCATTAAGTTAATACAAACTATGGATCCTCTACATAAAAATAAAACGATATTTAATTTTCGTACAAAATGTTTTGTACCAAATAATAGAATAATATAATAAATTGTTATATATTTCTCTCTTTGTCTCTTTTCTGGAGAAAGAAGTAAAATTTAAAAAGGTGCAATCAAATCTAAAGGATAAACAGAGGATAAAATAACGAAGAAATTGTTTTTATGGTTTATGTCGGCTCGTAAAACTGTATCCTGATAAAATAAGATCTGTTGTGTGCCACTATGTTCATAACCGCGCAGCAAGAGGTAAAGTGATTACTTTTGCAACTATATGACTATTATTAAATAACAGAATAGTATCAGATAATTTCAAATCCTCATTTTGAAAAGGCACATTTTGACAATTAAAATTCTTAAAGATAGAAAAATTTCGATATATCACTTCTAATCACAGAAATATATTTGGAGATGACAAATGAAAGAATGATGAGAAATGAAAGAAACACTTTTTTCAAAAATATGTAATTCTGTGAATCTGATATAATTTGAGATTTGTAAAAAAACTCATTTCAAATTTAATATTATACAGTCAAAAGTAAAAAAAATTATTTAGAAATTAAAACGTTAAAAATACATTTTTTAAATTTTATTAAAATTTATTAATATTTATGTGCTTATTGTTGTGCTAATGTTTAACATTTATTTGTGCTTATATATATATATATATATATATTATAAATTATGGTCTCATTAAAATATAAAATGCTTTTTAAAATTAAATTTTCACAAACTTTTCTTTTGTTTTATTTTAAAAAGTAGAGTTTTATATATTTGGAGGAGAATTTTTAGTTTTCATAATATTTATTTTTTCAAGCGAGATAAAAAATATAAGACAAACCAAGTAAAGATGAAAAAGTAATAAAAAGAAAGAGTAACAGAAACTACGTGAAATTACACTGTGTATATCAACCAACACTAAAAACGGGTTTTGCAAAAATTTCTTTCGCATTTATCGAAGCATAAGAGTCGACGGCGGATATATATCCACATTTCCGAATATTTCAGTAGCAGTTAGCACCGTCAAGAGGATAGCGATTATCATACAAGTGCATACACCAGAATATGCCGGTATTTTTGCTCCTTTCGTTAGTATCGTATTTCCCTTGCAATTCACTCGTCGGTTTTATCATTTAATTTGCCCCGCAATAAATTGAATAAATATCAGTAATAAGAAAAATTATCTCTTGTCGCACATGAAATGATAAATGACGATATTCTATCATTTGGAGTCTGTATTAACGAGAGAGATTTATAAGTGATTTACACCATTTCATGTAAATGAAACAAATTAATATTATGAAGATACATAAAAGATATTTGAGAAATATATATACATATATATGTATATATGTATATTTATTTAAAAATTTTTATAGTTATAAAAAAATTAATATAATTATATATAGCTATTAAAAAATTTATGTAATACATATTAAAATTATTGTAACCAAAATACATTCTCTACTAACAAAAAAACATTTTGTATTATCTCTTGAAATTATTATATAATGATTACAGTCAACATAGTAAATAGTAACAATTATCAGTATTTTACTATTATCAGTAAAAAATAATATTTATA
>VBVQ01002172.1:0-27035 GCA_011636635.1 Tetramorium simillimum | reverse complement strand
GGGATGAGGAGGAGGGGAAGGGGGAGAGGGAGGAGAAATACGATACCGAGGAAAATACAATGACTCGGTCCGAAGAGAAAGAATCGAGAATAACGCAAAGAGTATCCTGGAACCTCTCAATCGCTAACTACCTGTCGTTGAAAGCACGCTCCGCCGATCTGTTTGAAAGGTTCTCTCCTACACTCGTAAAGGGAAACAGAACGCATTCTTTCGCGGCAACGAAGATAAGTTGCACAAGTTATCTGATGTAATAAGATCTCACCTTTCACGACTTTTCCATGGCGGTCGCATTTTAGACAGACCCTTATTTTGCTCGGTATACAACAAGGTAACTCGAATTCCGATAACCTTATGTACATACATATGCCGCACTCCAATCTCACTCGCAATCAATTATTTTATTTATCGATTTACCTTCAATCGAAAAAGATTCCGAGAACAGCCACGTATAAAAACGGCCACGTGTATTCAAGTAGATTTACGTTTTCGTAATTGGCAAACTAATAACGTTTGCGGACTGAAAACAATGAATTATAAACAAAGCAAATTCGCTAAGCATCGGTAATACTGTAACAATGCGGTTGCAGCTGTAAACAACGCAAGAAAGTGAGCAATGAAATTCTGGAAAATTTGCAGTCGCATGTTAACAACGTATACGCGCGCGGTTATAACAACCGATGGAATTCACTGCACGATCGATTATTAGCTCGCTTTTCCGCCGTTTAGTATATCGGAAATGTAAAAGGGAATTGATCATTTCTCTTACACAGAAAATCCAATCTCTACAATTTTTTCATCTGATAAAATGGCAAACGTGTTACATACGCAATTTGATATTTAAAAGAAGCAAATTCTAAAAAATCCTTTAAAAAAATATTAATGCAATAAGATATAATATTTCGCGTAAGATATATAATTTACTGTACTTAAATAGCAGTCATAATTTTTGCACATATAATTTAACATCATACATCTTATTTTCTTCTTTACGCAGTTGCATAGATTTAATTATCTTAATTTTAATTAATTTTTTATCATCTTAACATAATCGCATCCCTCGCTTGCACCGCATTATGAATGCAACTATTAGCTTTCACGCCAAGTTGACGTAAGTAGCATAATGGAATGTTGATGGCTGTTGTTGCTTGTTTATTTCAGAACGTGGAAGATTGCCGAGTAAATTAGACGCGCCGGCGCGGCGCGGCGCGGCGCAACCCCCATTCCGCCGGTTAGCCAATACACTGTGCTCACCCCTCGTTCTGCGTTGGAAGTATTTCGGACGGAATTTTAATTAATATCTCGCGGCTTGTAGGGTGATCGCGCACAAGAGTATAGCGTGAACCTGTAAAAGCCGAGGGATGAAAGGCGATACCCGATGCTCTAAAGACCCGCCAGGGGTGCTTTTTTTTATATCGGCACTAAAACGTCCCAATTGCTGCGAGGGAGGAAAAACCGTAGAGAAGCGAGAACCGACGAGAACACGCAATAGTCTCTTTTGGATAAAAATGTTTACAATCATCACTAAAATCGCCTGCAGCGTTGCAGATTTTGTAGTCGGCCTGTCAAAAAACTATCGGTAGAAAATATCAATTTGTGAGAGCGATCGACGATGCTTTTAACCCCGGCTGACTAAACTCAAGATTGTTTCATGCGATCTGTGTTCATGTGCGATCGTTTCGTTCGCGCTGATACTTGTTTTTAAATAAACGTACGATTGGTACTTGATTGGATTTTTATATTATCGCCAAACTCATTTCTTCGTCCAAGTTGCCGAAGGATAAATCGACTCACCTTTATTCCGAGAGTAGGCGTCAGCATCCCGTAGTCCGTAATAGGTGGCAGCATAACAGGGGGTAGGTTTGTCATCATCATACTGTCTAAATTCTTCACACGTATTTGCCGTCGGTGTATCGAACACAGATCAATTCTATTGCCTATTAGACCTACCTGAAACACGAAAAAAAATAGGATACGTTAAGTATTAAAATATACTTTGAAACTTAAATTTCGAAAACAATGTCTCGAAATTTTTAATTTAATATAATTATGATTTTAAAAAAATCGTTACAGAGAGTAGTAGTGAAGATATCGTCAAATACCGCAGAAATTGTGAAAATAGAAACTGATTGACATCTCAGAAGAGCAACTTGACAAATTAAAATCAAGAAATAAAAAGTTTAACACGATAAAATCCAAATTGTTAGAGATACCGCAGAATTCGTTTACCATAACAGTTGCTAAAGTTTTACACACGCGGACAATATTCGCCGTGACCGCATCGACTGACAGACTTGTCACTTTGTCGCTAAATCACTGAAACGCCAATCGATTGTGGTACTACAAAGCGCCGATGGAAGCTTCCGACAAAGGGTCGGAATAGTTTCGTATCCCAACTTTTCCATAAACCGGTAACGCACTGTTGACATTTCCGAACATAGTCCAGAACTAGCGGCAGAGCGGGGTCTGAGAATTCGGTTAAAATTTTGTCGCAAGCCCTTGCCACGACGACGCTGTCTCCGGTCATAGTTGTGTAGTTACGCCTCAATTATACATACCACCCAATTACAAAATTAATCCATTAAGTCCGACGGTATCGCGAGGTTAGGCTTGCACTGGGTGCCTGACTAAGTTTGAACCTACAGATCGGATCGCGCGAAAGGCGACGATGTGCGCGTCCAAGATCGCACGATTACGATTGCATTAGTTAATAAAGCCGCGATTGAGAGAGTGCCAGAATTTGGGATGGATTACCTCGATATCGAAGATCCGGAAGTGAAGAAGCGATTAGTTAAATAATACTATCTTCGAAATAATATAATATAACGAGTTATCAAGTCTCTCTCTCTCTATATATGTATTTGAAATTGTTGAATCGCAACATTAGCCAAGAAAAAAACATTAAAACCGATAATTATTTTACTAATTTTCAAAAATCCATACATAATATTCAAAAAACAATGTCTATTCTATATTAATGATTACTACATTTAATAATTGTCTCTTTAGTATTTCGACAAAGGTGTCACGCGAATATTTCGTATTCGAAAAATAAATTCCTTTGACACGAATCAATATTAATATTTGATTCGAAAAATTTTTTATCGAAAGCAGCTACTGTTTTTGTGTAAAAATTTTTGTCGACTTTTGCAAGATAGAAAATACGAATATATTCAAAAGTGAATAGCTGGCATTGTGTATATCGCGCGATCTTCCTGTCCACTGTAGGATGTCCGTCTTGCCACGTTCGCGCATCGTACGACGGTAGCCCTCGTGTCGAGAATTCGTGACGGAATCGTTTCGACGGGATCTTCGATCCCGGTGCGAGGTAGTCACGTCGCGCATCGGCTCTGAGCCGGTCTAAGTGCTCTTCAATTACGCGGCGACGCAAGCAATTATGAGCGTAATCCTTTAAGATTTACATGGCAGACACGCGCCCGTGCCCGCGCCCGCGGCGCAGGCAGACCCCGGGTTTAGAATCGGCTGGAGGAACGAGGAGGCCGGGAAGAGGCGGAGGAGCACTTCCGGCGGCTACGGGCGCATACGGGGAACGCCGTGGAAACATGGCGTTCGCGGAAATAGAGATTTCGCGGGGGGTCTTACCTCGGATTTGCCGGTTAAGCCGCCTCGAATCGTGCTGTTACAGCTTTCTCTCCCTCTTACTATCTATCCCTTTCCTCTTCTGCATTCTCCCTATCCTCTCATCTCTTACTTTCAGATCGCCGAGAGCCACGTGACACCAATCTAAGTTTCAAAGTGTTCTCTCTTTCTATCTCTCGCTCTATCTCTTTTCTCTTTCTTTCGCTCGCCGCCGCCCTCTCTGCTTCCACTGCTTTCGCACTGTCTCATTTTCTCTCATTCTGTGACGTCAAGCGAGATTATTCGTTCGCAAAAGTTGGCCGAGTTGCTAAACATCGGCGCTTGAGTGACCGTAAACAATGGAAAGGGAATATTGTCGGTAGCCATTGAAATGACCAATGGTTGGGTGTGTAAATTTCATATTAATTACCCGGCTAAAGCGCACGATACGCTATAATTAGATGATATTTCATTTGTAGCACATATCGCGCTTTTAAACCTGCCTAGTCCTGCTAATTCCGAAATAATTGTATAAATTGCGACGAACGAATTCGTGAGAGATCGATAGAGAACACGCTACTGTGCGAAATGAGACGAGTTTCGAAAGACGAGCGAAAGACGACATAAACGCGAATATCACGTGTCCCGATCCTGATCTATTCAGATATTTTTCAGAAAGTTAAGGCGAGGTATCCGCGCAGTCGTGTGCAAACGACTCGTGAAAAATTCAGACTTTTCTCTCGGAACGAATGAAGAGGACTACTCTCCCGGAGACTCGTTGAATGGGTTAAAAAGCCGGGCGACAGTAATATCGAGGCCACGTTTCAATAAACAAAGAAACAACGGCAAACGGGACGGCGAGGAGCGATCGGGCGTGTAATAAATTACCACAACGATCGCCGGGGAATATGAAGCGCACTTTAATGCACCCGCGAGATCCCGCGCGCGGTCGCATGGCCCCCATGTATCTATTGTGCAGCAGCCGGGTATAGGGAAATCGAACAGCGTCTGGCGGCCGTTCCTCGCCCCATTTTCCCGTCCGTCTCGGATGCTTTTTTCCTCAACAGCACCGGATATTTTATTCAACGGCACTCCGCTCGCGCGCCGTTTGATATTGCAGTCTCATTGCATAAAATCCAAGACCTGCATAAAACAGCCCTTCGCGCGCCCCTTCCACGAGAGCCCGGAACCGACACCCCCGGAACACGGCTGGAAGACCGCCGTTACGCCCGTAAAATGGGATGCTCGCGATGCCGCGATCGAATCCCGAAAGGGATTTCCAAATGCAATTTCCGACCAAGTGCGTCAGCTCATTAATGTCCCGAGTAACATTTCTTGCTAAAACGGTACGCCGCGCTGGAAAAAAACCTCGTATCTCTGCGCTTCTATCGCGCTGCATCTCTGTTATCATATTAAAACACAATTCGATTATTGTTATTCCCCATATAAACTGTGTAGCGTCAAACGCTCGTGGCGCGCAGCGTCGTCACGCCCAGTTAAGGGTTAACGCATATCAGCATACCTCTCATTGAATTTTTTCGTGGCGTGAATACCAACGGAAATATGTGAAATATGTCTGCCGTACCACGGCAGATAAAACGAATTTTGAAAAATAGTCCACACACTGAAAAAAAATGGTACACAACATACGGCGCGCGCGCGCTGCCTGTGATACATAAACGTACAAATAAAATAGAAGAGATGGTGCGATGGATTATGCTTACCGAAGATTACAATTTCGTAAATATCTTTTTACAGATCTCAAATTTTATATCTTATAAATAAATGCGAGAAAATTGTCCATCTGTTGACGCGACGGTGAAAAAACAGGTGTGTGTAGTTTCCACGTTAGTTCAATTAAATATTTTTCTCCTTAATTAATTAGGCGAAATTATATAACAATGTAGACAGATTTCTATTTCCACCGCATATCTACGATTAAGGATCATCCTGCATGATGGAGGAGCAGAAACAGCGATCCTTCAGCGAAATCTTCCAATATTTCTTCATCTCGTATTATCTTGAGCGCAGCAGCTCATCGCGTGAGAGTGCAGTGATAAAACAAGTTATCGTTATAACAGCAAGATATGTGATGTACTCCTCCCTAGGAAAATGTGCATGAATTTTTCATACGTGCTCACTTTAAAGCGAAAGATTGATAAAGGATAATCGCCAGCAGCAGTATTAACATACCTGGCACTTAGTCGCAATACCAATATTGCAATTCGCCGAGCTGTGCTTATTTTCATTACTTCTTTTCCTCTCATCGTGATAAAAAATTAAGTTGTAAAAAAATATAATCCATACAAGCCTCCCCGTACAAAGCAGGGCGATCGGCCACGGTTTTCAAAAAGTCATCCAAGCACACAAAATATCACATAGAGTCGCAAATTGCAATCGCCAATTAGGATTACGCCGGATGGTCGTTCGGTCAACGATATTCGCGCGGTATTACGATTCGCGAGCGCGTATATCGAATTGGAAGCCTTGATATCGACCGCGACACTCATCATCCGGGATCACGGGCCGTAATCCGAATCGATCCTGCGTCAATAGCTAGGCATACAAGAGCGAGCTTTTTTATGGATTTGGTCCGTGGGTTAAATCCGAAGGATTAAGTCCGGTGGATTGAGTCCAGCGAACCTGATCTCTCGTTGTCCACTAACGTGACTTTGCTCACGGACCTGTTCGCGCCAAATTCAACGTCGTTAATTAACGTCTTGAAAAAATTCGCCGAGATAGTAGTTCTCTCTAGAAAAAGATTTCTAACATCACTCTAGAATTTGTGTTCCGTCTTCTGTTCGCAATTTGTCGCTACCGCTACCGCAGCAATTTATTCAAAATGTCAGTCTGAACGAGCTGCGGATAGATAGTTGTTGCGGTCCGTTGTTTCGAATAAAAGCATTCGATCCACAGAATTACGTCGCTACGGCGGCACAAATCCTCTTCCGGTAAAACATCCCGATTCTTTTCCAGAAAACAGACATTTTTGTCGCGCGGCAACGGCACAACGGTCGCATATCTCCGCGACACAAGTGCGTACGATAATGTATACGCGTGACCGGCCGGCTCTCGTTCGCGCACACGACGCGTACAGACACGACGCACGCATTCCAAATAGCGAGTTCAAAGCGACACGTGCGCGCGTTATTCCGCATTAATACGGATAAAGCGCGGCTGTAGCGTGTCCTCCGTGCACAGTGCTTTTCTAGCGATTTCCGTCTCTCTCCTCTCTTCCCCTATCTCCCTACCCCTTTCGCCTGCTTCCTATTTCCTTCTTGTTCTCATACACATCATCCTCTGCGCGTTTCTCCCCCTCTTTTTACTCTACATCTCGCATTTCCCTCCGGCCACGCTAGATTTCCGCATTCTCTCTTTGCCCCCTCGTTCAATCTGCTCCGCGCAATGCCTCTCTTCGCTCGTGTTTCTGGCATACCGGCGCTTTTTTCGTCGTTACAGTTTGCATTTGATTAATTCTGCATTCACTTACAGTTAATTCGGCATCGGCACTGATTAACTCCGCTTCTGCCAAGAAAACATAGAGAAAGAAATAGCGCCAACTATTAATATAAAATATATATAGAAAACGTATAAATTTCTATATTTATTTAGTCTGTACCGATGGAAAGAGAGAAAGCTAAAATCCTAGAAAAAAAAAAGATCCTATACAGTTTATCCCTCGATAAAAGAAAAAAGAAATGAAAGAGCTTATCCTAATGGTTTCACAAACGGTAGAGAGGCACGCGGTCGTTTAATGGAGAGGTGAACGTGGGAATGAAAGTGTCAAAGTCGCGACGGTCCCCGGCCGGAGTTAACGCGCGCGTTATTTCGGGAGGTACGAAACGCACCAATGACAAATTGAACGTGTCGCAGCTTTCAGGGGGAATTTTGGAAAAAATTTTTCTTTTTTTTTCGTCCGTTACACGACGCAGTGATGTATTATCGGTACGAGTCACGACGTTTTCCGACACAAAAATAAATTCCTTCCGTGCTTTCTATCGCAACATTCGAACATGGTCGATGTACTTGCTGTTTCCAACCATATTCCTGCAATTTACTGTACATCCAAAAAAGACTTGAGATAAAAAAAGATGCTATAAGAAATATGAGAGCTATCCCAAAAGCTATGTACATGAAGAAACAAATCCTATCTTTCCATAAATTTAAAATTCAAGTTATTAATTTCTAGTAGATATTTAAATAATTAAATAAATTTTTAATATTTAAGTATTACTTACGCGAATATCGCAGTACAAATGTTCTGATGATATACAAGCACGTATTACTGAATCAAAAATCATTTAACTATAAGAAAATGATCACACATACGGCTCTTTAAAAAGGCTGGCCATATACGTGCATATACTACTGCGGATTAATGATACTCTGGCTGCGCCGCTATTACTTATACTTGTTAAAAATAAAAGTTTTATAAAATATGAGAGAGAGAAAGAGAGAGAGGGGAGGGGAGAGGAGGAGCAATAAAATAAAAATGCAGCTTATGAAATATTTTACGTAGCGTTTAAAAGAGTTAGTACGCCTTTGTGGACGTGCTTACAGTATGTTTGTTCTCTCGCCTTTAAAGGTATTTTCTGCAAGAGTACAACATTCGAAAGCGCATAGAACGGAAGCAGCATCGATAGAGAGAAGGGAGTCTTGGTCAACACGGTTCGGGGATGACGCGTGTTTTCAATTATTCCGCAGCGCGCCGTGATCGGAGAGGGTGCGTCGAAACGACTGAGAGAACCGCCAGGATGCACGGTGTCGAGGCAATTTACATTTTTAGCCAATATTCGAGCCATTTCAGCGCCGTCAGCTCGGTCGAACGTAATACACCCTCGCTCATCCCCTTTTTTCCCAACCCACTCTCTCTCTCTCTCTCTCTCTCTCTCTCTCTCTCTCTCTCTCTCTATATATATATATATATATATATTCCTGTCTCCTTTGCTCTCTTGCTCACCCTCTTCGCGCAAATACCGATTTCCCGTCATCTCATTGAAGTTTGCGTAACCTGTTGCCGAATTCGACGGTAGCACGGTATTGATCGAACGTAGCGAATTAAGAAACTTGAATCTTAAATCTCTATCATTTTGTATTATTTGATTTGATTTAATTGAATTATTATTATATTTTATTTAATTACACATTTAATTAAATATACATTTGCAAAGTTGTTCCTTCTCTTGTTCTTTCTCGTTTTTCGCTATTATTATAATACTTGGATCAACTTGACAAATACGAGCTAACTACCTATAATCCGCCGAGCGTTTCCTCCGCCTGAACAAGCAGGAGGAAGACAGAAAGGAGGGCACGTACCCACGGAATCCTAGAGAAACCTCTTGCTTCCTTCCAGCTATTCCCAGAGGAGCAGCAGCGGGTACCTAAGTTAGGCACGGATCGTTAATTCTGCTATGAATATGCCGAGTTACGGCACAGTTGCAGTCTTACTTAACTGATATATCCTCTAGCTATCGTCTTCTGGCTGTTTTGACTACGAGTTTATCTCGAGTAACTATCTAAAAACATCACGATCTAACCATTACGTAATGCGCAAATGAATTTATTTGCCGAATTTGCTCTTGATATCAATCGCCGAAATTTGCTAAAACGCACTCTAGTATCTAGTAGCTAGTAGTTGACTAGTATTCTTTCGACTACGATTGTAGCCGTAGCAGTGGAAAATCACAGTGATTAACATCATTATCAGACCGATGGAAGATCAATTTACGTGATTCATCAAAATCCTCTAACACCAGGAAATTCTCGATTGTGCGTCAGACAATCGCCTTATGGCCTTCCATTATCCGATAGCAGGCTGGCCCATTATATAACGATTGTTGCCGGGGACGATAACGTCGACAAAGCGCCAACGTCGCGGTTCGGTTTCTCTGCAAGCGCGAAACGCGCATAGAAACATTAGCGCCGAACATTAGCGAACGCTAATGTACTCGCAATCAAAGTAATCGACGTCAATAGACAGCCGCCGGTGTTTCGCGCGCGCGTATCGCTACGATCTCGCGAAACTGGCGGATCCCGGGCAACAGGTTCCGCGCGCGCGGCTCGCAGCAACGACCACCGCGCACCGAATTGAATTCCAGCCAGATTGTAAATGCGATTGCAGGCGGCGGCACGCGCCACGTTACGACATTAAAGCGCGCCGGCGTCATCGCGGATAATCGATCGCCATTGTTTCGCGCGGAGCGAGAAATCTACTGCAGGATTAGCGTTACGTTTATAGGGCATTGTGTGTGTTTTTTTTTTTACGGTACATTCACTTTTACATTACTTTTAATTCCATTGCACGATGTATATATAAGATTGAGCAAAATGATATAAGTCGCAAAATAAAAATCTCTTTTCATGCCAATTTGCGTGAGCTATTATTTTCACTTTATCTTTGACAAAGAGAGTCTGCTCTTTTGTAGAATCATAAAAAAGGGGGTACTATAGCGGAAAAGCTAAATTCTGCGTTAAATAACGCGCCCCAAGTTCTCAGATATCCATAATTTCAAGGACTAATACATACTTGATATCAGCGTTTACAAATAATTAGAGGATAATAATCTTTCTCCCCTTTCATTGTAAAAATCATGAAAGCAAATCGGAAAAGTCGTTTTTGAACAACAGAGCCTCCCGGTAATCTCGAAGGGGAATGTCGTACGCAATCCTTAGACGACGCCGAAGGAAATGTGTCCCAGACGAGAAGGCGTCATCCTGCGAAAGCGTGCACGGGTTTATAACGTAATAAATTGCGGTTCGTTAAACAGTTAATGGAGTTCGTCTAGCGGCACCCCCGCCGTCGATGGAATTACGAAGAGGCGACGGCGACGGCGACGGCAGCGGCAGCTTTCCCTTACACGGCACGCTTTGCGAATTATTATCGACAGGTTAATCCTTTGGTTACGAACAGCTGCGAAGAATGTACCCTACGGCTATTGAGCTAACATGCAACAGTGAAAACTAATGCTTATACTTGAGCTACAGTGGAGCGAAATAGTGGTAAAGTTAATAATATCAGGGATTTTAAGAGGTACAATGTTTAAGTATTTTGACATGAAAATGCCGAGAGGAAGAAATTATATTTTGAAAAAAAATTAAAAAAGAGAAAATCTTTATATTTTTCGACCTTATAATGGAAAAAAGTATTACGAGTATTACAAGAAAAAATAGCTTGATCTTATGTACAAAATAAAAATTCCGCAATTTCGTAATAAACGTAATAAACTGTAAAAGCCTCATCCTATTCGTCCTATTCTCTAGGAAGAGCGAGGATGAAAAAAATCTCTCCCATTATGTTGAAGCAAAATGCGAGAACAAGATTCTTTTAATAATTTGCCGCGAAAACACGTGGCAGCGCGGCGATTTAATATCGGCTTAGAAGGACAATGCCGTCAGAATATCTTTATGAGGCGCAAGCTTAATTACCTTCGGCATCTCGCGCCCCTATCTCCGAGCGCGCAACAAGCCCTCTTCCTTCTGCAGAAATATACTATCTTTCTGGTACAGAGAACTAGTGCGGAGCTTCTCGACCTCTTTTCGACCCCCGTCTCTCTTTATACATACACGTGCGCGCGCGCACACACACGTACATTCTGCTATATATATCTTAGTCCTGCCAACGTCACCGCAGCCTCAAAACATAATTAAAATTTTCTAATTAAGAATTTCGATAAGGAAGCGGAGCTTCTATATCCCGCAAAAGAGACGGCTTTGCCTTGTCAGGACCTCGTCCTTTCTTCCCACGTCCCCTCACCGACGAATCCTTCACGACCCCCGTTCGCCTTTGCCTTCGCCTTCGCCTCGTTTAATATCGAGGCCGCCCCTGTGATGCACCCTCTACGTTTACCGAATTAACGAATCCGAGAACGTTGCGCCCAAAGGCGCACACATACACACATACACACGTACATACATTGATTTAATTCACCCGTTTATTTTATAATTTTCTAATTATAGCATAATCTTGTGTATGTTTAAATTACTATCTCGGTGAGTATCATTTATCTTTTCTCTTGTAAATATTATTATAGACTCTCAAATGGAAAAATCAATTTTCTTCCTTTCATTCCAAACTCTCGAGTGACAATTAAGAATAACGACTGATAAACAATCAATCAAAATATATCAAGAAGCATAAAGAACACATTTTATCCAACATAACAAATGCGCTTCAAACATACCGCTGTGTCGATATCGCACATCATTGTCGAATATCGAGTCGTCGGATTCTGCAAGAGGGATAATCGCGAAGGACGGGCACTCCAGATCGGGCGAGAGATCAATTGTGCGAATTACGAAGAGACGCGAAATACCGGTGTTACGTTTCCAACTGTATCCCACCCGCCGCAACTCCTGGGACGAAGACTTAATCAGAATAACCGAGATTCCAGACTCCGGGACTCCGAGCCTCCGAAGCACCCAATTCCGGGTTAACCTCGTTCGTCCTTGTAACTAAGTGCCGCGATCCTGTCGTGGATTCTCGTTTCGGTGCTTAATCGACTCGGTGGCTGCTCATACGCGTCGCTGATCGAAAACCAAAATTCTCTATCGATCGATCGGCACGCGGATGTCGACAAATTGAAACGTGTAGAATTCAATAATTAGATCCTTCAAGAGAGGAAAATGTTTTAAATCTACGAATTTCAAGCTGTCTATGATTGTATATAACAAGAGGGAAGATTTATGTTTCCATGGTTTCTATTAAAATTAAGTATTTTGCGACGAAAAATAAAATATATACTAAATTTAAACAAATTATCATGAAAATAGGAAAATAGTCGAATATTCTTTCAACATACAAGTTATTAATTATTTAGCAATTAAGTACGTGAAAACAAGTTTTTTTTATAACATAAAAACTCATTTACGATGCAGCGAAATAAATTTGCTGAGTATTGGAGGTTTTTATCCAACATTTTCACCAATATATCAGACTAAAAAAACCGTTTCAAATATACATGAAAGAGCCCAATTAATGTGCGTTCTGATTCATAGATTAGTGTATTTTGTGCGGCATTATTATTCCCTGATAATTACTGCCTCTCTATAAAAATTTTGGAATATATCGGATATAATAAAAAAAAAACTTAACCTAAACTAAAATAAAAATTTAAATGAGCTTTAATTAACCTAATCTATATCTTGGAACAGTTTAATCGGAAAAAAATTTGTAAAACATCTAAAAGACCAAAAACTCGTATTATGAAATATTTCAAATTGGCCAAGGAATTTATAATCTAGAGAAAATACGCGACGCCTGATATAATCTGCATATTTGTGATATAATATCCTTAATAAAGCTTTCGATGAAAAATGTCTTTTCGAAATTCCTCAAGGCCCCCCATTAGCACACGAGAATTTCACCAACACACTTACGGGTTAAGAATGTCGAGTGCCGAAAGGATTTTATCCCTGTAACGACGTACAATGAATCTAGGGCAACTCGCTCGAATGATCATACCGTTTCCATTTTTCCAACAGATTGCGCATGTCTGAGAGAGTTTTGCCTCGCGAGAAGAAGTGCGGCGGATGCCAGATGTAAACGAAAGCCGAAAGAAACATTTAATCCCTGATATACGCATCGAAATGAGATGATATGAGGTAACCGTAGCAACATTCCAGGCAAACGAACGAACACGAGCGAATTACCGCGCGAATGACTGGTATCGTTGGAACCCTGTTTTTCACTCATCCCCTTCTCTCCTCCTGCCCTTCGCTCGGACGGAAAATTGGAGCCCAACACTAATTGAAAGTCGATTGAATGCGATGAATGCATCGGTTGGTTTGGTCGACTGCCCGCCGCCCTCCACCGCTCCGGAAATCGCGGCATTCTCATTTCTTCCCCTCTCCCACCGATACTCTCTCTCTGTGTCTTTGTTGCCGCGGGAAAATACACGGAAAAGCTTTCGATTCGCCCGGAGATCTCTTTGTGCCGAGCAAAATGCGGCGGGGGTATTTAACCCTTAACCGCGGGGGCCTGGTTTGCACTTTGGCCTCGGCGGAATGCACGCCGCGGATTACTGACGGCGGAGATGCTTGACGCGAGTTTATTTTACGTTTTACATTTGCGTTTAAGGCGACGAATTTACATTGAGAGCGCAATGTCTCTCATTTAGCATTATTCCAAAGTCAATAGGCAGCGAAGAAAATATTTTTTTAACGTGTACATGTACGCAATACATATTCTTGCGTTTAAAAGATTCTCACTTAATATTTTCAGCATATGAATTTATGTAGATTTTTAACGACATATTAGCACTTGTTCCTAAAAATTAGCAATTCGAATAATATATATTTGAAAGTCTCGACTACTGAGATTCGACAGAAACCTATTAAGAGTAAGAATAACGATTGCATTCATTGCCAATATTTGGAGCGGCAGTTGTGCCTTCACGTCGTATTTTGACGATTTTGAAGCATCTGCAATTTCTGCTGATGACACTGATACAGTTCCACGACCCGTGCAAGTTTCCCAAGCAGTTGGAGGCGCCACGAGGCCCTCTCACGCCCGCGCGCCCTCGATGTCTAATTAGTTATTACTAATCGCCGTAAGTAGTTCGGCAGTAGTTCGATTTGCGGGCGCCGTCGCGTTGCGGTGACGCCGTGACGGCAGGCAAGGCAGGAGAGAGACGGTGGATTTCAGAAACTCATGTCAGAAGGGTAAAGGTTGTGCTCCCCCCGCTCTCAAGTAGCCGAGTTATATGCGGAAACTCGTATCTTCCGTTTAGCGATGACGTGCGCGTGTTTTGCATCTCGAGTGACGTAAAGAGATTCAAAGCATAACTTTAATATATGCATCAGTTTTCGATTACCCTTTATCCCTTCTCTTATTTATACATTAAATAATGAGTCATATATAGGATAATATTGAGGATTATCTAATTAGCAGTTTAAACATTTCTTAAATATTTAAGCTTACACAGTTTTTTATCATTTATAGTTTGTAAAAGTCCTTTTAATAATGGAAGGTAAAATCCACAAGACTCAGGCGACAAAAACCATGAACTAAAAGCCTACGATCGAGAAGAATGATTGCCTTCATTGCTTTATTTGTCGCAAGATCGTGAACTTAAACTGAGCGAAGTTGCCTTCGAGATGTGAAAACAAAGAATAACAGCGGTTTTACTTTGAAAACTTTTATGTTAATGACGCGTCACTACGACAGTAAAAAAAATCTTGTCCACTGACTGTTATATTTATTATTGTCAGTTGCCTGCTGTACATTTCAGATAAAGTATCTTGCATTTATAGTAATACTATTATAATATTTCAAATTTTCGGAAATATTTCGAAAAACTAAATACGTAGCTCCTATATGCATAATAACAAAAATGTTTCTTAAATTAATGAATTACAACGAATATACACAGAATGTATACGTTCACGCAATGTAATTGCAGACGTTGTATGTTTAATTTAAGCAATTTATATATTTTCGAGAGATACAGAAGGGAATTTTTTAAAAACGCCACGCTGTGCCACTTTAATTTAATAAAACACACTTCCGTGTGTTATTTTGAAAGCAGATGGAAATCAAACACGAGCCTTAATTTAATTTAAAAAAAGAACACGCAAATGGAGCGCGAGGTAAATATCGGCGCGTTTTTCAAACAACGCGCATTTGCCGCGATAACGGCCGCTCGATTCTCACCGTCGATCACGGCCGTATTCAAATCCGTATATTCGAATTATACAATAAACGCATCACCGCTGTTATCGTTACCGCCGATCTTCGCCGATTGCGCAACAAATCAAATATTCTCTCTGGTCGATGCACCGATAAACTCGACACATGTTTGCGATCGAATTCATTTCAGAGATTAATTTCGGTGCGAACAAAAACGGAGCGCGAATCATATCACGCGCGATGACATCCCAATTAAGACTGCGCGCGCGGTCAATAAAAGATTAATCGAAACCGGATATATTCGCGGATATAATAATGGCATACGGACTCTGAAACGGCCATTCGAAAAGCTATTATAAATGCAACGTACAATTTATATTCGATATTGCTCGGGAAGCTTATCTCCGCGTCGGCGTGTATTTTTTTTTTTTTTTTTTTTTTTTAAATACCCAAAGAATCGCAAACGAGCCGTTATTCGTAATTCAGGAGTTAATACGTGCTGCAACGCGACGTTAGGAGAGGCAGGAGCACGACCTAGGGTCGCAACGGAGGGCACGAACCGCGACCTGGTGCAAGCCGCGAAGAGATGACTATTGTCGAACTCGACATCGGCGACTCCATTTGACAACCACCTGACTATCCGCTCAACTCCTGCGACGCGACGCGACGTCTCGGGTCTCTGTAACGCAATCCGGTCTCGCCTCGCTGCATCATTTATCGCGACTGGATGACGGACGAGCATCTCGCCGTCGAAGACCAAGAGACATCGAAGATTGAACAATGGAGAAGGCCGGGAGAGGACACGAGAGAATCGGAGGCCGACGAGAGCTAGGGGCCGGGTGCGAACGGAGCGAAGGGAAGGGAGACGACGCTGTCGGCGTTGCAGCGTTGTCGAGACTCAGGTATTGTCTTCGTGCTCAATATTTAATTAATTCTGCTGCTGCTGGTGCTGCTAAGGAGTTTACTCTGGAGGTTGTATCGCAGGTTAGGCTGGGCCGAGTTTAGCATCTCTTGCGAAGCCTACGCGTAATGAGAAGGGGGAGGGAACTCGGAAGGATCGGAAGCTCCATCGTACTGACTCCTGACAGGCTCCGGCGTGTCTCGGCACGGAGGAATGTCGTGCGAACGATCGCGACCGATCGTTCCACGTGTACGTGGTCGGCTACGTGACGACAGTTGTTACCCGTTAATACGTCTAAATCGTGAACGTAGCATTAGCGTGATACGCCAGACAACCAAATGTAGCAAACGACACGTGTAAATGTAAAATATTCCGTACTATACGTTATAAAAGATGCACGAAACAGAGTTCATTGCCCTGTATGAAATTGCCTCTATTAAACTTGTACAAGACGATAGATTTTCAATAGCGAGAAAAGCGTTCTAAACTACGGTCCACGTGCGTGCGTACGTACTTGCGCCCCTTTTTTTTCTTATTATCCAAGCGAGCGGAAATTAGATGCCGTGTTTCAGAACGGAAGTATATCGCGGCCATTCGGCTCTTTTTAATTTCGCCCTCGTCTATTATTCTATCACCGCTCGGGGATCGAGGCGAAAGCCAAATGGAGGCAAGCTATACTACTCAGGATGGGAATCCCGCGTGGGGCGGTGCCGATAATTCTATGAATCCGGAAACAGCGAGTGGTTTCTGCCTGGAGTTCTGGAGAGCCCATTACCCGGATTACTTTTCCGGCGTTTTCTATCCAACGGTCTCGCGCGGCACTTGGAACATCCGACTTTCGCGTTCCGCGCCGTCTGAATGCCGACTGATTGATATAGCGCATCGACTGTATATCGATAACGCGTTTTCAACGCGCATCTGTGGTTTTTGCGATGTGCTCGATTGATTCCTCCTTAAAAAAAAAAAAAATCGCGCATTTATCAAAGTAATAAATGGCGCCCAGAAAAAGTAAGCCACGGCTTGTAAAATGTTTGTAATGCAATGTTAAATCACGTAGAAATAATTGCGTCTCATTTAATTACTATTTACGATTTATGTTAATATTGATAATTATTTCGTATTAAAAAATGTACCCATGTCAAATGACATACTCGAAATAAAATTTTATTTCTAAATAGGATCAAAATTAAAATCATAATGAAGAAAAAATAAAGATAGAAATTGAGAAGACGTATACCAGATGAAATAAAATAATTAAGATTAAAACACCACGATAAGACCAACGTGATCTACTAGAATCACTGAAGATAAAATGACATTTAATGGAAAAAGTGCAAAATCTCTCAAGACCGAAGAAAGCGCGAAAAGTCAAAGGCGGAACTTTCACGTGGAATAAAATCCAACTCGAGGCATTGACATCTTGCTTTCGTCTTTACGAGATATCCCACGAGACCGGAAAAAGCCCGGAGAAACATTGACAAGGCGCATCGAGGAGCCAAGTTCGTGCAAAGATGTTTCGGTATCGACACCAAGCGTGTGCCATCGACCGTCCTATTAAAGTATTACCACTTTCCGAAGTTGCGAAATACTTCGGGATCGCTATGCTATAATATAATTTATCAAAGAGTTAGCCCTCCCTCCACCTTTCTCCCTATTAAAGCTTAGAAAAGTTATATCTGTCGGAGCGGACTTTAATACCCCCTCGCGGAAGCGTAACATAAACTTCTGGATTTGTACCCATACAATCGCGAGTACAAGAAGATTTTCTGACATAAAACTCCCATATTTCTTTACATTCACATTTCCAATATCATCAATACAGGGTACGGAAGGTATTGCGGAAGGTTTGCACCTTCGTTCGACGTAAGTAAGTATGTTCCCTCACAATCAATAAAAATTCGATTGACTATCGTCCGCGATTTTTAAATTTCCATTCTTCATATGTTGTCACTCTAATATTATTTTTGCTCGAAGAATAACTAAACATTATAAAATTTAGCAACGTGTTGCTGTCCAATTACAAAAATGTCAAATAAGTAATTGAAAAATTGACTACGGCATAAAAGTTATTAAAAATAGTCATGGCAATAGAAAATTCTTGAGGGAAGCATGTAGCAGGTGCTACGGAACACGATTTCGGGCCGCTTTCCCGTATATACAATTTCATAAGGAGGGTCGAATGAGACGTTCTCGGGGAACCGATGCGGAGGAATGTTTCGTACATTAGTCACGAAGGTATTTCGGGAGGTCGTGAGCACGACAGCGGCGACGTACCGACGAAGGAGCTTTTTCGCACACGTGGCGTCCATCGGAAAAGCCATCAGTGCGCAATAAAGAGCGCCCGTGTCACCACTCGTAGACGCATAGTTTTGACGTTACATCTTGCCCGGTTATTCCCGGTTTTGGGAAGGCGCGGCGAACACGTGTCGGGGCCCGCCAAGTTTACACAGAAAGTGATTGCCACGCTCGCATCTTCATTCCAAGATTCTCTGTCCCTTTCTCTAAACCGATTTCCCATAAAATGATATGATTAAAATGGAAACGGGCTATTTATGAAAAATCTGAGAATAGACATATTTGTACAAACTCCTCTGCAAAAGCACTTTACCAAAAAGCATCTCGCGAGAATGGATTCCTGCGGACCCGTAATGTTTCGTGCGACAGAAGACAACGATCGATACATGAAATGGCTTCTGCGAAATCCGCTTGAGGGCTAACGATGCGTGAAAAATCGGTAAAAATCTCTCTCGGCGGGTGAGCGAACCCGGGCCCGGAACTTGGGCGAACTTTCCCGACATCTGCGACGTAATAGTTCGCGTAGTAACCGGTCATTAGTTATAAAATTGCGCATAGGCTTTCAGCTATATGAACTGGCACTCGCGCCCCAATCGGGGCTTCAAGAACGAAGTTTGACCGGGGCGAATCTGTCCCGGCGCAGCTCGGCAAATTATCCCTTTTCATTAAAAAGATTCTTTCTGCGCCTGGTGACGAACTTTTCCTATGAAACACTCGCCAACTTATCTCGCCGGTTCTGGCAAACTTTAACCGAGCTAATGGAAAAATGTCCCGCCTCGATCGCACATGGCGACTGACACTCTTCATTTATTATTGGTAATCGACACGTTACAAGAATAATATTTAAATTCGGAAGGAAACGAAAGTACTTTATCGTAAAATATTACGTAGAGAAGAATTTAAAAACACAATTCTGATTTCTTATCAGAACGCAATTAGATGGCATACTAATAACGTGACTCGATTATAGTTCGAGGAGGTTTGGGCACGTAGGCAGCACTAGCGTTTAGAAAGCAAGTTCCGTTCGTACGAGCCAATCGTTTGATCGTTTGACGATGGCGAACGTGCCCGCTATTGTAGGGGGTGAGAAAGCTGCAGATAACTCGCTCGCTCAGTCCAGGTACAATTCCACCAACTAACGAAGCACGTCTAAGTACCACCGACACTCGATCTGAAGTTAGAACGACGTATACACAACGCAACCTCTGCCGCTTTCCTGCGAGGACCCTCGACGTCGCGACGACTGCTCGTCAGCGTTCAGTAAATTTTTCAAATCGACGCGACGTCCACTTTAGAAACGTTGTTGTAAACTCGCATGAGAAATCTTTCATTGTCACAGGATCATTAGCGATCCTTTCTCTCAGTGCTTAGTCGCACTTAGTTCGCACTAAAAGCTCACAATATATCCTAACAACATCCTAACAGACATTCGTGAAATTTTTATCATAATACAAATATTAAAAAAATGAAAGTTTACAAATTATTAGATTATCGAAAGAGAACAAGAAAAAGAAAATGCGATGTAAAACGCTCGAAAATAATTTATGTTCGTGTCGCAGATAAATACTGTGCGTCAAGTCTCATGAAATATGCAATGTATATATTGTGGTCACGTAAATATGGATTAAAACATGGAATGACAATCACGCAGAAATTACGAAGCGAGATAAAATAACGCCCGAATGAAAAAAAGAAAGAACTGGAGAGAGTCTCAATCAGCATAGATATTACCGTCGCTTCAAGTTCGACAAACGTTAATTAATAACCGATGCTAGCAAAAATGATAATTGTCGCGCGAGAATGAGGCTTTTTCCATTCCCGCGGTTTCCCTCCGCGAATTTCCGAACGCATTTCCCGCTTGCTAATTGAACCTCAATTTCGGCAGCAATTTGGCATCGACTAAAATAGACTGATTTCCAATTTACACGGCCGCCCATTCTCCCATTCTCAATATTAGATTTGTTTTCTTTAGTTGTACTTCCATGCAAATTTTCCTTCGATATAAAAAAATGATATGTACACATTTCGGAGAGAACGAAATGACATAAACAATATGCATAACGAACCAGAAAGAACAGATCCAATAAGCTTATCGTCACTTTTTTCATATCGCTGCACTATTCTTTTTCAGTTATCGACCGACACGAATGAGAAAAAAAAAAGCTTGTTCGCGGTATGACGAATGTTCGGACGAACGAAGCTGCGGCTGATTTACGAGCGGTCATTCCACAGAGACGTTTTAACGATCGGCCAGAAGCCGCGAGGTGTCACATCGGCACGGATGAACCTCGTGTGGCTCGATTTTAGTATCCGATTTAATGCCCCATTTAATGCATGCACGCGGTGGAAAATAATAGCCCGCATTATCAGGGTTGCCATAATAAAAATGCGTTGCGTACGAGCTGGGCTACGATTAACAATCATTATGTATCCGGTTCGATTTGTTCAAGCTTTTAATACCCACACGACTAACTTTGATTCTCGTATCTTCGTCTCGCGAATAATTTAAAAATATTTGATGAATAGTTTTGTATTAATAACGGAAATGAACGGATAACCTGATGATTAATCATACTGATATATTTCCGTAAGTCGAATAAAAAAGAATGAAGAATGAATTGATGTTTTATAAAGTTATAAAATAATTTTAATGTAAAGAACGTACTATATAAACGTACTATAAAATTACATATATAGTAGCGATAGAACTATTTGCAAAAATTTGAAGACAATTCTTCCGTCATATAAAATTCTTGAACGATCTTATCTGTGATACTGAATAGAAAAATTCCATCTCCATAACTCGTTCAATATAAAAAATTATCAAAGACCGTGAGACTAATTCACTATATGATAATACAAATCCTTACGATAGGATCTCTGTTAGCACGATGTCACAGCACGATCGGTACGTAATTAAGAATAATTGCTCATCTTAAATAAGAGAAGTACAAGAGAGACAGGAGAGAGGAAGAGAGAGAGGGAGAGGGAGGAACAGATGCAATGCCTCTGGTTGCAATCACTTAATCGCAGAAGCGAGAAAGGGCGACGACGAAGAAAGGCGAGCGAAGTAAGTAAGCGAGAATCGAAACGGAGTAATTACGGTCGGTGAACTCGCGCGAGAAGTAGCGTCGCGAAATAAACGCGCGCGAGTCGCCCGACGATGCAACAGAGAAAAGGAAAGAGAGGGAGGAGAAAGACGCCCGAAGCATCTCCACCCGCTGCATACACCGGAAAATTTTCTGCAAAGTGGAAGTCAATCAAGGAAAACGCGCGCGTGCAATCGCTTTAAAGAGCCTGCTCGCAAGCAGAGAAATTAAAAAACTACCACCACACCGTTTCATCCTCTGCATTTTCCTCCCTTCATCTCTCCCTCTCACTCTTTCTCATGATGCGGCGCGCGACCTTTAGACTTTAATCTTTTCCTGAACGCGCGAAGAGAGAGAGAGAGAGAGAGAGAGAGAGAGAGTGAAGGGCCGTTACGAGCTGAGAAAAAAGAAGCCTTTCGAGAAAATTTGTTTGACGACGAAACGTTTCTCCGTGGCGAGGCCGCCACGAAGCGCGTTTGCCGCAATTCCAATATTTAACTCTTGAGCGCCGCTAGTCATTATTTCGAAAGTAACACTATCAGTCGCATTCTGACGTGCAAGACACGCTATTTACGTACAAAATCGATCGCAGACGAATCGCGGTATTGCAAAACTCTTTTGAAACTCTTGGCCGTTGAAATCGGCAAACGGGTCCCTTGTCTAAGGGATATACACACGTCTGTTCCTATCGATTATACACGCATACAAATACAATATGCGACGGAGCATAAATTAATGATCTTTGCGTAAGTACCGGAGATAATTTAACCGGGGTATTAACTAACCCCGTTCGAGCGGTGCCGTTAAAGCTACTCCATTCCCGCAAATGGTTTATGAACGTTATTAATTAATTTGTATTTGTCGCGCGCCGCGATCGTTATGGGCGATCGTCGTTAATAATCGGCCAATCAGGACCGGCGACAACCCTCAGACAAGTCTCCAGTCAATTTAATTGGGAACAACGTAAATAAATCCAAAATAAATGATCCCGAATGACGTTGAACTGTAATAAAACTCACTTCCAAACTCATTTTAGAATCTTTTGTATAATATTAAATCGCATTATTCCTTGATAATCGTGATCATTTATGGAGTATTCATCGTTTTAATTATTGTATTTTATTATGTTTAAAGTCGCAGACAGAAGTCTCCAATTATAATGTATATATTTCGAAGCCCGATGAGAAAAGTATATGATTATCGACAATTAGTTATCCGGTATTGCGAAAAAGGAAGGAAAACAATAGCTGCATACGCAGCATGCCGTTTACATTAATAATTAACGTTCGTGCACGCATAATGAGGCATTAATAAGCTATTAAAACGGGGCACAATCAACCGTGTTACATAATTAACATTTGCGCCACTGCCCCGTCATAAAATATTAATACAATAATTAATCCGTCAGTAATTGCGCAGGATTTCTACTCCCATATCATTATGGTGGAAACAAAAATCGTGCATTTTTCGCGAGTCGGAGGGATAATAATAATCAAAGTTAAAATATTTCAAATGCAACATTTTTACATGTAGAGAGCAACGCGTCAATCCTCCTAACCCTTCCATTATACTATTGTGGACCACGTATCATGAATTATGAAATAAAATATCATTGTAATTTATATTTTCATATCTGCAGCTTGATTTTATCAAAGTTAAAAAAAGATTTTAATCATATGTAGTAATTATGCAATACAACGTACTTAGATATAGTATTATAGGTAATTGTATATAATAAAAATAATACATAAAGTCCTTAAACGCTTTGAAAATGTTTTTACGAATCGCTTACCTGCCCTGCATAAGCGATGCACAAAAATACAAACATTTTTTTAATAGGTTTTAAATTATTCGAGAATGAAAGGGTTAATAAAATTATACTTCACTGCGCAGATAGAACAGTTTGCGCGATACGATTAAGCCGTCGGCGAGGCGCACGCAGGTGCGTGAGCAAGTTTTAAAATTTATGGCCACCCTACAAATTTCCACGGTACAGCGCCCGTAACCGGATTAATATGAGGGTGCCAATAACGGCAGCCGTTAGTCCCCGGACTTTAATATTAAGAGGCACTCAAGGCGACCCTTTAAGCCGAAGTGTCGTCACCGGCGACGGAAATGACGACCACGTAAGGATACATAATTTCACGGAACGTGTCGGTTCTGGTTTATTTTTAATTCACTTTGAAACGTCGATTAAGTTTAACTTTAAACGGTGGTGCTGAAAGACCTGTTTGACTGTGCGAAAGTCGCAGCGCGAAAATTCAATTTAATCGTCGTCGTTAATCGAGTTGCATGTTCCACAAACGAATGTGTAACAAAGCGTGTATTGTGCACAGTCACGTAATGCGTACGGCGATACGGAATGACCTGGCGGAGGTAATCCAATGACATCTATTTAGAGCGCGAATTTAGTACGTCTGAGAGCTAGCCGTTAAGATGTTCCTACCTGGGTATTCCTGAATTAGAGCTACTCGTCTTGGACAAACGCGAGAGACGTCGCGCTCGCGCGTGCGCGCGGCTTACGAGCGGCACTGCGAGATTATTTCGCGAAAAAGGAGGAAACCCTAAAATTATTGTGTTTACGAGCATGACGGCTTTGCACTGACCTTTCGTTCGCCGGGCCGCCCTGAAACACCCCAGATTTTACAGCCGCGACATTACATCTCTGGTAAAAATAATAAATTTAATAGCCGTCTCTCTGAATAAACTGCCAGTATTATAAGAGTGTACGCTATAACTGGTGCATCTCGAAACAAATTCAGTTCTTTTCTTTCTTTTACACTGTCATTTAAAATATATTGTGTTACGTTATATCGGTAAATGTCTGTCATAATTCGTTCGCTATGTTACTTGAAGCAATTCAAAGTTCTATTTAGTTCACACCAAAAAAAAAACATTTAGTAAAACAATCAGAAAAAAAAGGGAAATAATGCAGACACGTGCTGTTGCAACATGACATTTGTAATTCGATATTTGATGCTTAAAGAACATCGAGAGACAATTCCTCTCCCGCGAATCGACATTTCTTGGCGGCAAGCAAGAACCGAACGCGATGATATAAAACGAAGAGGGGAGGGACGAGGGAGGCGGCAGCGAACGAGCACGAGCATAGCGCGAGGGTTCTTTATGGGCCAATAACGGAGACGTGCGTCCTTGTCGCTGTAAATTATTAGGCCACCAACCCCCGCCGCGCCTTCAACGAGCGATAAAAGGCGCCCAGGTGATATCTGTAGTCACCCAGGCTACAGGTCCAGGCTACACACACCCGGAAGACGTGCTACGACGAACGTCCGTCCGGCTCTCGGGCTAGTCCCGTGGGAAGATAACGATTAACTCGAAACGTCGTCTTCGGCGACACCGTGTATACCGTCGTAAATCACGTACCGCATCCTCGCGCGCGCGCGCGCGGCTTTGTCGAGAAAAATTCTATTAGATGCGTTCATCGTTCGCACCGCGAGAGGCAAGACATATGCGGCGCAATTTATTTCTCGAAAGGCAGAACCACGGTATCGCCCGTCCGTGAGAAGCGCGATGTTTATTAACGCCTGAGATTATTTATCGTTAACGTGGCACCGTCCATCATCCGATGCTTTACAGTTTACAGCATCGGGATATTTATATTTACACGCGGATATTAAACTGATTCTCCGCGGAGATTCTTCAGGAGTTTCAACCTTTATAGAGATCTTTGAATATAAAAATCCGCAAATTTGCAAAATCAACTCCGAATGCCCACACTTTAGGGGAAACCTAGAATGTAATAAGCGCCGGCGGCTATCTGAATATCTCGGTTTCCACTTGCGTTACCAGAGCAAAAAGAAATTAAAAGTTACTAACATTGCAAAACTGTCAGGCACGGCAGTGCTGATTAAAAAATATAAATCGTATCTCCGCGGCTCGACGTGAGACACGGTAACCCTTTGCAGACGACCCCCGTGGCCTTCAGTATATTGCACCCCCTACGGTGCAGGCCGCGACGACGACGACGTCGTCGACGACGACGACAGCCCTTATATTACGACTCTGATCTTCGAGGCGGCGACAAGAGACGTCTCTAATTAAACTCTCTAGATTTTTAAGCCCGACACGCTTCGTCTCGACGAGCGCTTTCCATCAGAACGATAGCGAGCATATTAGACGTTGAAAAAAGAAAAAAAAAAGAATAATCGGAATATCTCGTTCGCTCTCAAAGTGCAAGAGACACTCAGCACAGACAATGAACATTTATTCATTAAAATACAAGTTCTTAATTAAATTGCCCGATAACCGTATTGCACATTCATATAAAATATCTTGGTCTATGAATCATTCATCAACGTGCTGACGATGAAAATTAATTTTCACATTAATTTAATAATCTCAGGTATCTCCTTGAAAAATTTTATCAAAAAGTAAAACATTTTTTTTTTTTAGAAGTTTTTATCGAAAAGAGAAAACTCTACTACCTGTAAAATTTTATTTAATAAGTATGAAATATTTGCAGCTACAGAAAATATCTGCAGAAAGTATCGTTAGGGAAGGTTTGGCTGACCAGAATTCAGCATTAATCGACGTAAATGCAACCTGGGTCGGATGTCCCTTTTGCGGCAGGTCGACGAAAGCCGTTTTCTCTCCATTCTCGTTCGGGAAACACATTTCTCGTCGGGCGAATTGTTGGACGAGCGCGCGCGCACACGTTGTTACCTACACGCGCGGTATTTATCCGCCGGAAACCGTGGCCGTAACTTCGTTTCCATGGGAATTGTTTGGCAACAGGTGGGGAAAATTTCCACGCACCGGCTGCCCACCGCCGCGCGCCGTCCCCGTCCCCGGGCTTCCCCGCGTCCGCGCTGCACGGTAACGCAATTTCGTTTTCGCCGGCCATCTTCCTGCTTTCCGATGCCGAGTATGCGTTGGCGTCGAGCGAATTTGCGATTCCCAAGAGAAATGCGCTGCGTGGGAAATCGATGATGGCCCGCGAAACAATGCGTGCGTCGATCCACGGCGCTATCAGGAATCGAACGACACGTTTAAACGGATAAATGAAAAAAAAATGACAAAGACAGATTTGTACCTTCTTCTTTCGATGTAATTTCAAGTTATAACACTGCAGACTTCCATTTACTTCAATCCAACCAAATTTATTTTTAAAAATTTAATTCTATTTAATTTAAATAAATTATTATTCCCAGAGATCACATAGAAACATATAAAAAAATTGTATTCAAAATGAATGTTTCTTCCAACGAAGCTTATTAATCAGAAAACCGATCAATTTATACACCAAAAAATTAAATAATTAGCATGATAAATGAACGTTATTAATCGCATAAATTTCAAAACGTGCGCAACATGTCGTAGGTCGAGTCAGATACAATTAACGTTACAATTAACTTGCATAGCATCGTTAACAAAATAATATGTTTGTGAAAGAATCATTGTTCTCTAAACTACTCGGTAATTTCTGAAAATCAACCGCTCGCAAGGAGTCACTCTCGTTAAGAACGCAACAAATGTTACGTATATCCCTAACGTGCCTTCGCGCCGTGCTTCTTCCCTCGTGATAAAG
>VBVQ01002171.1:0-27041 GCA_011636635.1 Tetramorium simillimum | reverse complement strand
GGGGTGTACCGAGGGACGGAGGGGCGGGCGGGCCGGGTGTCCCCTTAATTCTCTTGATTACATGGGCGTATCTCGATCGCGGGTTCCGATCCTGCTCCGCCAGGCGTCTCTTTAGAGCCGTACACTACTGACGATCCTCTCTCTCTTTCGCATCCTTTTTTTTTTCCATCTCCCCTCCCGCTCCCTTTCAACGAAGGTCCATATGGCGAAGTTTGTTTTGTGCGCGTTCGCAGCGCACTGTTACGAGACAATTACGACGGTTACGACGAGTCATCTCGTCACGGATGGTTGCTTCAAAATGATTAGTCGGTGGCTAAATCGAGAGCAATACGAAAACGAGAAAAATTATCGCGCTCGTTAAAACATCACCGTAATTTGAAGTTGCATTTGTGGAAACTCTGGGTGAATGCATTTTTTTATAAGTTATATTATATGGTAAAAGCGCATTGATATGAAATGCATATATATTTTTCTGTATACAGCCAGTTTTATCAAATAGTTTTTTTTTATGCGCGTTAATTCTATTGTTATGCACTTTACGTAGGAAATTTAATAAAAAAAAATCTTGTTTCACGGCGATGACACTGACTTAGCGAGTCTCTTATCAAACGGTATATCGAGACTTATCTCGAGGTCTTGAAGCGTAGATCGGCAGACGCTATCCAAAACTCGTAACGCGAGGACGAGGGCGGCGAAGGGCTTGAAAACTTTCGAGGGGGTAACTCGATTTCAGAGATTGTTCTATTGGTAGTGAGTGCCAACCGGCAAAGTGAATTGTAAAGTAATTGCATAAGATTAGTAGCGCCAGGCGCGGAAGGCACTCTGTCGGTTACTTCCAGTTCAATGAGTCTCAACGACTTTACTTTGATTCGTTCTCTCTCTTTCTCTCTTTCTCCCTCCTCACTCTTTTCTGTCTTCGATACTGCCCTTCTCTCAAAGTTTCCACCCCCCCCCCAACGTGCCCGTCTTCTCGTAGTCTTTTCTCCCCTCCGCGCTCACTTTGTGTTCCATTTGCGTTTCATCGGGCTAATTTGTTGAGATACCGCTTGCCAATATTTCAGTCCTTTTTACCTCATTGGCTTGAATAAAGGGGAGCGTTTGAACCGTGATCTCGAAGCGGATAATTGCTTTCCTGTTGCTTGTGGCGATACGGCGAGACCTTCAAATAGCTCGCGAGAGCAGGTTTTATCCTTCTCACTTTTCATAGAAACGTTATGTGGGATAATCGATGAAAGGGAATATCCGGCTTCGTTAGCAACCGCGTTGGATATAATCGACTCAATGATAGCATCCGTGAAAAAAATATTGACGCATGAATTTACATTCATTTTGCAATCGTCCAACATATTTGTTTCCGTGGGTTTTGATACAAAGTTCCCGTAATTAAAGAATAATTTATGTATATATGCAAAATCTGACAATCTAATTTGTTCATTTGTGACTTATGAAATATCGTTAAAAGTTTCTCTTTTAGCATATAGATAGTAGTAATTTTTGAAAAATATCTCTGGCATGAGAATAATTTAGAAATGCAAAAGTGCATTTTTAAAAATATAATACTTATAATGCGCGTATCGGTGTTTCCCAATTATAGATAAGAATTCGGTAAGAAGCACTTTTAGTGCTGCGCATCCATTCTCCGCGCGAATAATCCCGTCGAATCCCTTTGGAGGACCCTCGAGCACAAATTAGGTACAATCCATTAAGAAGCGCTTCGCGAATCCTCTCCGTGGCTCCATTTTCGAGTCGATCGTAGAACTTGCGGTGGGGGGTGGCAGGCGGGCGAGCGAGCGACGAACAGCGACGGAGGGCGGGAAAAAAAGCCCGAGGTAAGAGAGGTAAGAATCTACGTAGAAATTCGCGCGATTGGAACGCAGCTCTCGTCCCTATTCCGGGGACGTGTACGAGTGGAAATTCGCCGACTGCGAAATGGATTTGCGACAAGGTGACGGCGACGCGAACGAGGAATTCTGATAAGGAGCCGCCGCGTCTTTCTCCGTCTTTCGCCTTTTGCTTGAGAGGGAGCGATACATTCGAAAAGACAGGAGGATAGAGAGGCGAGGGAGAAAAAGATAGAGCCAAAAAGTAGGAGAGGAAGAGAGAGAGAGAGAGAGAGAGAGAGAGAGAAGGAAAAAAAGACACGGGACTGGAAAGGGGAGGAAACGAGAAAGATAGACTTGCGAAAGAGACTCGGGCGGACAATGTCCGAGTAATGGTTGCCTTGGGCTACTTTTATATCCCGGGCGCCCCGTTGAAAGCTAATGTCCGTGATAACGCCTCATTCCCCTGTACTGACCGGCTGCACCATCCCTTAACCCCCTGCATTTCCTCGTAGCCTCCGGCTTGTCTCGCATTCGTTCACGTATCTTGCACCTTCCCGGAGAATGCGCTTCCGCGAGAGAGAATTCTGATGGCAACGGCAAACGTATTCGGACCACGTTGTCCGCCGGGCGTGCGTATTATGGCGAGGAATTTGCGAAACAGGAAAGCAGAAACGCGCCCGTCAAATATTCGCGGGTTGATACGGCGGATAAAGAAATTCATGAATTTCATTCAATTCTTGTTGTTATTTCTATTTTTTAAACAACTTGCTTTGCTCTTTTTCAGCGAATTATGATTGACAATTTATTTTTGTACGCCTTATTTCATTTATTGCTACAATACGTTATTTATATACACATTGTTAGTCGAGTTCTGTCGCTTACATGCATTTCGTCCGTAATTTAAAATGCGAGGTTATCGAGGTGTGATACATGGGTCGCATGTACGATAGTACAATATATTTGTCGTGTCAACAATTTAACGAAAAGTGGGGTGCCGGGGCACTCGACTTAATGCGGCGATTCCGAACAGCGAAACGGCAGGAGCGACAGTACCTTCCGAGATTCATCCTTCGAGCCCACCCTTGGCCCACCGTTTCTGAACTTTCTGGGGTCGTGCGTGGGGTCGGCACGCTTCGGGGGACGGCTAATGAAATATCCGTGCCGGTTTAACCGAGTTACAAGCCCCGCAAACCACCCCAAAGGCGAAAACGCCAACCCCATGAACGGTACCATCTCTGTCCTCTCGCTACAACAACAAGAAAACATATTGTCTGCGAATATACTCACTCGGGGATCACTAACTCGTCGACCGAAATCATAGAAATAAATGAAAAGAATTCTCGATTTTTCCTTTTTTTAAATATTTGAGACATTAATAGATATCAACGGCTGCTGAAAATAAAACGAATCCCTACTGAACTTTAGACGCGACAAAATTAAGCTTTACAATTGCGAATAAATAATGAAAAATAAGTAGGGAAAAAATATTTCCTTCCTCTATCGCAATGAGAAAGTTCATCGACCGATCGAACGGTTTAATATTCGATCTACGGTTCAGTTCTGTGGAAGATACACCCCAGTCGCGGGTCGACACCTACTGCGGCTTCTCCCACGATCACTTTCACCCTGCATCTAGCTTAGGATCATCATGGGCCTAACGTCCGCGCGCACTGTGTAAACCCGCGGTACGCTACATTAACTCGATCCATCATGCAGCAGGAATCGACTTAACTCCCGTACGCAGTGCACGTTGCTGCTGTGCGCGCTCGCCCGCTTGGATTAAGGTGTAATGAGCGATTACGTGCGATTCGACGCAATACGATCGTTTCTTTATTCGAGGATAGTATATTGATTTATATCGAATTATTTTAATATCAATGGAACGAGGGAGGGCAAATAGAATTACCATTCGAGCGATTGGATACATCTTACCGATAACGTAATGATTGAACATGAAAACAACTATACTTTGAATAGAGTAATCAATATATTATAATAATGTGTAAAAATGTTTCTATCTAATCTGAGTTATCTGCTATACATTTTTATTTTACCTAAAATATAAAAAATTTAATGTCTTCCTCTAGAAAAGCTCGATTGAAATTATTCTACGCTTTTATTTCGATGAATAGAAACGATCGCTAAATCAACATCTCACACTTTGCGCTATATATATATATATATATATATACGTTCGTAAATTAACAGTGAGGTAGCAAGAGCTAACGGTCATTTATCATCATCAGCGGGCAGTGCGACATATACGCGTGTACTTATCCGTACATAGTTGCTTATCAAAACTGTCTAATACACCCCCGCGCGCGGGCGCCAAGTGGACTGTATTAAATTTAAATAAAAATACCGACAACCGTGTTCACAAGCCGAGCCTATAAATCAGAGCGACAGCCAGCCGACCGACCAGCTCCAGGAGAATAATACCCCATATTTATGTTCTTCTCCATAAAAACCCCGTCCACCCGACACCCTTTTTCGCCCTAGCGGCGCTGTCCGCGCGAAGCGCTTTAAAATCGAGCGACGAGCTTGTACGCGAAACGCGAAAACTCGTGGATCTCTTTTTAATGAAAAAATTTTATCAATCTTCTTCGAAAATAAGAGAAAAGACGACGAGCGCGCGAGAATTATGGATTTCCCTTTATTTACCGCTGAAAATGGAAAATGTTCACGGCGAACGCTTGTATCTCTCTCGATGCTTCTCGCTGTACCTAAGTATCGTTCGCTTGATACACAGCATAAATCTCGCTAACGGGAGTCCGAGAAGCGTGGATGTACCGTGACGCGATATATATATCTCGCGTTCTACACGGCGCTTAATTTACGTCGCGGCGGACTTGCAGGATGCACCTACGTCGGTATGGACGTACCTTAATCTATCGCCCGGAGCGGTTCAGGGTGTGGCACACCAGGTTGGATTATGTGACCGGGAGCCATAATGAGGACGGCGACAGGATAAATCACTCCTTTCCTACGCCAAGGATAATCATAATCCCGCGCGATCCTGTTCCCGGGAGTCCCGCACGCTTGTTCATCCTCTTTCTCTCTCTCTCTCTCTCTCTCTCTCTCTCTCTCTCTCTCTCTCTCTCTCTATCTCTCTCTCTCTCTCTCTCTATCTCTCTCTCGCTCTCTCTCTGCCGTAGGGACTCCGAATTCATTTTTCCCGGCTCCTTCCGTCTCTCGAGAAATTTCTCTGCCATTCCTCTTCTCTCTCTCTCTTTCTTTTTCGATTTCTCCTTTTTTCTCTATTGCTTTTTTCTCTGTATCCGCCCGCCTCGTTCGTTGTGCAGCAGCCCGTTCTCGCTCCGGTGTGTTCCGGGAAGATCTCGACAAGCTCTCCGGGAAAAAAAAAAAGTAAACCGGAACGGTAGCGACGCATTTTAAACGCAACATTCCGCGTTGTCGCTACCATTAATAAATTATGACGAATACGGGTGGTTCGTACTTTGTAAAGAACTTGTGCTCAGAGATATAAATTTCAATTTATATATCTTTACGAAAATGTTGCAAAACGCACGGTAAGAGGCAAGATTTTACTCTTTTTATTAATTTTGTGCCCAATTGCGTCAATGAATTTTGTATATTGTCGAAATTTACCGCTGCATCGCCGCGACGCAGTATAACGCGAATCACGAGGATTATATCTTTCTTTAAACCCGCGATATGGGAGGGATGGAGAACGAACTTAAACGAAAAATAATGTCTTTCCGCGTCATTTCCAGGTCTCCTTAAGGCCGCGTTAACGACATATTTTTGCCAGGCGTAACTCGACTTTATTGGACAATTAACATTTACCCCGCACCCTGCGGCGCCGGTTTCTTTCTCCGCTATATTTTTTCTATGTTTTCATCCCATCATAACACGATAAGATTTTTCTAAATCTTGGATCATGACTACGCCACGCAAAGTGAGATATTTCGGAATAATGAGTGTTAATGAGGAAAGGGAATGCCCGCGATGATAAATATATTTATGAGACGCCATTTACTTTGTGGATTTCATTCGTATTAAAATTTATAATATTACGTTATATAAATTTAAAACAAAATATAAATCAGCTATATTATGAGATATGCATAATATAATAACGATATAATGAATGATTGTGATAGAAATATAAAATTATGTGTATAAAACTTAAATTAACGTATGTAATTTCATAATACAATAATTTATATTATCGTGTCACAATATTAATTATTCATATTTCCTCGTGTAACTCTCTTCTCTTAACATTATGCTGCGTTATGTTAGGCAGACACAAGCGCGTATTCCGAAGATACGGAAGGGAAGGCTTACTCCGCGAATAAACATTCTTTGGCACTGCGCACATCTTCCGCGTGCTCCTCTCAAAGGAATTTAATGGTTCAGTCGACGACAAGTTTGTCATCCAGCACATTCAAGTCCGATGGGAACACGCGGTTGCTCCTTTTTACGCGAACACCATCCACCCTCACGTACGTTTACTACACGCGGTTACATTTCTTCTTTTCTTCTGCTTCCCTGAATTTATCCGCGATGCGAATTCATTCCTTCGACTTTCAAAGTACATGTATTTTTTTTGCCACACATTTAGATATCGTAATATCCATATTTTTTTTTACGAATTCTTTACAAGAATTCCTCTCTTTCGTTCGTTTTTTAAAATCCTAATTAGTGTTACGCCTAATTAGTATTGTGCCATAGTCTAGTAAAAGTAGAGAAAATTACAAGATACGTAACATGTAAAATTTCTTGTTACATTTTACGCGTTTTGCGTTCATGTCCATTTTTTTAAGCATCCTCTGTCTTTCCGCTTTCTATTCAATTGTGCCTAATTAGCAGTATGCGTGTGGAATATTCAGACTTGTTCGTAAGAAAAACTAGTATCGATATTTTTATTGCTACATTTATCTTATTTAAATTCTAAAACTTATTAAAACATTAAGCGGTCGTTCCCAAAATATACATTTAAATATTTTTTAATTTAAAATAACTATGACATATATCTTTACTATTGAGTTATTTTGGTGGACGTTACTTAGCCTTTCCGAATTTAATGCATTTTCCATGTACAACCATTCGGTGGGTGTTCTCGTATCGGGAACGCCATTTTGGGTTCTCTGTCAATGAGAAGTACACCCTTTCGTCGGCCTTAAGAAGCCCTCGAGTTCCGTCGGGCCACTCGAAACTATTTTCGTATCGTGATGAAAAGAAATCGATAAAGCTTCCGAAGGGCGACTCGATTGAATAGACAAGAAGGGTGCTTCTATGGAAGAGCATGATTTTTTTCTAAACTTCCGCCGACCATACTCGCGCTTCTATTCGATCTATCATGTCACCGCATTACTTTATAGGCGTCTAATACGTTTGCAGTTTGATAGTGACCAATCGAATCGTAGTTTTTCTCGCAAAAGAAAGTTTCTGAGATAGTACTTCTCAAATAAAATTAATTCTTTTTTTTATTATTCATAAAGCGCTGTATAACTTTACCATTTACTTTAAGACATTAAAAAGAATCGTGTTAAATCTTCAATACACTCTACAATGGTCGCTTGATTTAACTTGGAAACCCGTGCGAAAGCGAACATACGGTGTTTAAGTTCGATCCTTTTTAATTCGATACACACGCGAGAGGCAAGGATCACCCTTCGCAGGACGATTTTAAAGGCATCATTCTTGTGCGGCGCGAGAGAACTTTTAGTAGACCAAACATTTCGTGTTTCGAATTACTTACAGTACATTCGTTCCACCGTCGAGTCTCTCGATATGCGGGCTCTTGGGTGCATATTGTTTTTAATACAAACATCTTGTATTTACGCAAAGCTTTCCCAGTGAAATGATGACGAATGACGGAAGGAGCGAGAGAAATGACGGAAATGCTGAGCAAACTTTCGTGTAAAAGCTTGCAGCGTGATGGAAACAAATGATATTTTATTATAAAGAGAAACGATATCTCTTAAATTGTCAACTATACAACATTTTTTTAAATTATCACGTATGTATATATATATATATATATATATATATATTTACTATATGTACGTACTCGCTGTATTTATTTGATCTTTCATCTTCTTCCTTTTGCGGAGGATCGTTCGTCATTCTTTTCCCGATGCGGCAATTCCCTCCCGCGGTGCCATTATTTTTCGCATAGCCGGTTCTTTCTCTTTCCCTTTCTTTTTTTTTTTACAACTGGACCGGGAGAAAGAATCGGAGAGTGCGAAAGGCCGTGAGGGTCGATCGTACCGAAATACACGGGGATAGTCGCCGGGGCGGCGATTTACCGCGAAATCGGAGCACGTGTTCCTGGCACCAGAAGCCAATGCTGACAACCTCCAATAACTCAAGCAAGCTTTCGGTCCTCTCTCTCGCCTCTCTAAATCGCAAAGACTCGCGGTATACCGCATTGACAGATGTACACACGCCCCCTTGTGTCGCCCGCTATATTAAATATGTGCTCGCTTTGGGCATTCTGGTTAGTCGTGCTCTTTGATTCCCAGGAAATTAAGAGAGGAAAATGAGAGGGAATAATGCCAAACGGTGGCGAACGCCGATATCGAACCCATGATTCGTAGTCGATATTTCAGAATATTTTGCAAATGTTTCTCGCGAAGTCTTTTACCTATTATAAGTGACATCCCTTAATGAACTCCTAAAACGCAGATTTAATTTTTAGATTTAATTAAAATTTTTATCTTACTTTTTCAAGTATATTTAATTTTCTTTTTCGTATAGTATGCAATTGTAATCTATATAATCTATATAATGTAAAAATGACAATCTTGCAATTTTTTATATCATTAACTACGCAGTACGCAGTAAGGCTCCCTTTGGGCAATCTATAATTTGGATAAGATTTTAAGATAGAATTCTATTTGTAATTTCATATACTCTGTGTATTTCGATATATACATTTTTATTGCATATATTTTCATGTATTACATGTATATTCTTCAGATATTTTTTTGTATTAAACACATAAAATTATAGAAGAATTTCAGAATTCTGACACGAATTATAGATATAGGTTTAAAGTGGTTTAAAAGTTTTAAACATTGCAGCACGCGGGTTTTGACATATGCAATGGCATGATTTTTCGCGACGAGCGTATAGTAGTTAATTGCACTGAGGCACCAACCGATCAAGAAGGGTGCGATCAATTATCCAGCGATATAACCGCCAACTAATCTGCCTAATCCCGCCGTGTGCAGAGAGAACACCCAGCGAAGCGCGGCATAATCGCTCGTCGATCGCAATTACCGAGCTGTGGTTAATAAGGAGATCACCGAGAGAAGGGCGGTTTCCTGAAACGGACGAGGGAACGGGGGACGGTTTTGGGGGATATACGCGGGCTACGAAGGGGCAACGAAGGAAGGGAGTTATGCGCGGAGTTGGACTGGGCTAGACGCGGGCCGGCGAGCACATTCATTCGGCGCCGGTAATCGGCTTACGGATTGCCAATCATCGGTCAAAGAGCTGGCGCTAGAGAGAGAGAGAGAGAGAGAGAGAGACGCGAGTTTTTCCTGGCTTCGGCGCTCCTTTCTTGCGCTCCACTTCTCTTCGATCTTTCTTTTTTTCTCTGCCGCTTCGAAGTGAAACCTTCCGCGGTAAACTGCTCGAAGATGGTGAAGAAAGAGGGAAACGGAAGGTTTCTGTATTCGATCTCGATACAACGAACTTTTGGAACATAATTACCTCAAAGTTTCATTGTCAAAATATTTAATATTGAGAATATAAAGAAGCTGCTTTTCATAAAATTTTCATAAAAAAAAAAATAAATTTAGTATTCAATGAAGAATATGGTTGTTGAGAAAGGTAATCGCAACGTTGTATATGTATAAATGTTTGCGAAAATAATATATAAGCAGAAAATAGATGTGTGATATCTCCAAGTTGCGGCTGACATTTCTCAAATAATGCGATACTCGTTATCCATCGTTATCGTATCTACGACGAGAGAGGGCCTTTAATTAATTAACACCTAGTCGCAGAGTCTGGTTGCACTAATTAGTCGATGCGCGTCGTAATTAGTGCTCACCTGCCATTTCAGTGATCGATTTCGAGGGAATCAATTATAGAGCGTGTCGATCACTCATCAGCGTTCATTTGTAGAATAGTCCCTTTGTCTTTGTCATTCTTGGTAACGCTCGACGTCTTTCTCCTCATATCTCCATCAATTTATTCTCTCACTGCACTGTTTTTAGAGAATGATTTGTTTTTTATTTTTTAAAAATATATTTTATTCAACGAAAAAGAATGTTATTAATTATAAAATCATCTAAATTTTGAGTAATTGTACGATTCCAATTTAATAAAAGATTTCGGTCGAATTTCTTTTTTACATCTGAAACATCTAAAAAAATAAAAGTGCAAGTCGCGAGGGCAACGACTATTCTGTCGTTTTTTTGGCCTGGAGCTGGCTCAGCTTGACCTGCGTCGTCGAAGCGGCAATTTCCGGACCGAATGAAATAAAATACGCCGTCGAAGGAAAAGCCGTGGCCGAAAAGGGTGGACGTACTGATAATTATTGTCGTCCAATTAAGGGTCGCTTGGTAGCTGCGTCGGTGATGTTACTCGATTTTTACGAGAGAAATCAGCGATTTTCCGCCATTGCACTGGCCGTTCGCTTTCCTAGGTTTTTGTCGTCTGCTTTTCGCGCTTGTTCTCCAATTTTCTCTCTCAGTCCGCTCTATCGTCGTTTCTTTCTATCGTTCCAATCCCTTCTACCTCCGTCTTTGTTCTTCCTTCAACCGCCCCGAGAGATCCCGAATCAAAACTCGTCATTCTGCTCACATACATAGATATAGTAACAGAGTAAACACTTGTAGATTTGGCGCACGTTGCCAACGAATGGCCAAATAATTGGTGAGTTTCGCGAATCGTCGCGGTCGCTCGACGGCATTTCTCGCTGAAACTGCGTCGCTCTTCCTTCCATTGTTGCACTGGGGATACGCGTTCGATACTTTACTTCTCAATTATTTATTTCTAATAAAATAATTTAACATAGATTCATAAAGCCGGATTAATAATTTAGCTATTTACAATGGCCAATCTGCCCGTGATATTCTACTTATCCCGCAGGGAGACTCGCTGATTTTTCCAATCGTTTTTACATTTGTTTTTGCAGAATGCGTGACAATCAGTAATTATGGCGTTGATTATATCCATTTGACGGACTCAGGACCCAAAAATTCCCGTCGGGAGATTTCATTCGTCGGCCGAAACGTTTTGTACACCATGTACGTTTAACCCTGTCTGTCGTTCTCGTTACACGTGGTGCGATTGAATGTTGGCGTGATTGGCGCCTCGTACGACAAGCTGGACACGCGCGGAATTCCTGATTATTTTACAGTGGTACGCTGCCAGCTCGGTTTATTATTTCAGAATTTGCGATATGCTCTTTGTGCGCCATTACGACTCATCCCGCGGACGATACCGATATCATCGACACATGTCCCGCGCGAGTCTTCGGGCGAATAAAAATGAAAAATCGCACGAGCCGCGAGTAAATCGACGCCGCGCGCGCGACAGATAATGTAATTATGACAAAAATTATTTTCATGCGCGACAGCTCACAGGGACTGATTTAAATGCGCGCGTGTCCGAAATTCGCACGGTGATGAAGCGCGAATCCCGGACGTGTAAACAGCGCTGGGCCACTCTAAAATTCAAATGGCTGATCGATGGCGGTGAATTCTATTCTCTGTGCTCTCCGCGCCGCGCCGCGCCGCACCGCGCCGCGTTTAGAGACCCCGAAATAGCGCGTCGAAAAATAGGATTCTCAATTTTCGACCTCGATCCGATATCCCGCTATTACCAAGTGCGTCAATTTTCGCGATAGCGTCCCGTCGCCTATCAATAACCGAGAGAGAAATACTTTAAACTAAGTCTGAAACATCGCTCTCGAGGGGACGTATCTCGGATGGAGAGCTTTCTAAAGAGAGCGCGATAAAATCTGTTCGAGTCATTTCGCCGTGGTTTACGACTCGACGAACATCTTTTTAAATCTCCTGATAGGGGGACGCGGACCATGTTAAAAGAATAAGGTCGAAAATAAGATACGTTTGTCGACGTTGACCATAAAGTACATTTACATAATCTTCAGTTTTTTTTTAAATAAATCCATCTTATCAGTCATGACAAGCAATCATGACATTTTAGATATTTCCTGAATATGCAAGTTTTAAGAATTTTTTTTTTAATTGGAAATCGTAATTGTATTGCAAAACAACGACAATTTCTATTATTTATCAATTTATCGAAAATGGAATAGATATGACATTTTATACACACGTAATAGATTGCTATGAGATTTGAAAGCTGTATCTTAGATACATGGAAAAAGAAAGAGGAAATAAAAAAAAAAACGTTTCGCATATGATCGAGTTAATAAACTGCAAGCGCGCAAAGTCGATAAAGCCAGAAACGTAGCACTTTAGCCGTCATCGTCACGAGACAGTCGCGTTGTCGCGCTGTGCGGCAACTTTAGACAGGTCGACGGGAGCTTTTTTGTCCGCGGAACGCACGATTGTTCGCGCGAGGCGAGAACGGCGGCGACGTCGTAAAATAGGGTCGTGCGACATTTTGAGGGACAGTTTGGGATACTATCGTGAAACGTCGGTGAGGAGATCCTTTTGCGTCATCGTTCCTGCAGCTTTGAACATTAAATATGTTTTTACATAAACAAATTTTTGCTGATAAATCCCATTGTACGTTTCAACTTATATTGTTAAGATTTATGTCGCATCTCTTGCCAAAATTTATTGGCATAAAAATAGCAGTTCGTAAAAATAGCAATTACATCATTTTATTAATCACCAGTGGCTTTCCGAAAGTCTGAATAATATTATAAGCAATCGTGTATCAAGATTCTTTTTTAATTATTTTATACGCAATTCGACATAGAAAATTGATAATTGCGGAAGTCTCGCGCGTATTCTTCCGGTTTGTCAAGGCGATATCCATTTGTGTTGGCAAGAATCGAGACCAAGTTGCCTGGTTATCGTAGGTATATTCCGAACGTACGAAACGTCACGTGCTGTCAAGTCGGCTGACACGTCGTGTGCCCTCCCCCGGGAGCTATTATTTAGCCAACATCGGTGCACACGGCGGCGAGAAACGACGGGGGTAGATAGACTCTCCTTGGGGGTGTGTTTCGGAGCCTGGTAGACGTCACACGCTAGTCGAGCTAGTAGACGTAGGGATGGGACGTCCCGGAGCGCGATTCTCGTAAATATATGCGCGGTGTGTGATTGACGCTTACACGAACGACAGAGCCCCATCGCCCCTTGACTCCTACAACTCGCGAAGGTTCAAATAACCCGTCTCGCCCCACAGGAGGGCTTCGCGTCGCTGCTAAGAGCGCATTCCTAGGTCACTCTTACGCAGTTTTTGAAAAGTCCGTTGTAGATACATAAGAGAGAACTGATCGACAATGTTGGTATTTGCTATTTTTTTCATTTGCATATTTATTTTATTGCTCTCGACTTTTTGCGGTAAAAAGGAGAGCTGTAGCGATTATTATTTAATACGTGAGTGATCGCCGGGCAAGGAACGACTCGAAAATTGAACGGACTTTGTGATTATACAATGACCGTATATGACAATGTACACGCATACGGTGGGGCGTGAATCGGTGACAGGGCGGGTGTGTCCCTTCTTCTGGAGTTTAGGGTCGGGTAAGCCACGTGGTGACGTAAAGTACGTTTCATACGAGAATGAGAGGGACCGAGAAAAAAAGAAGGAAAATAAATAGTTTGTGTGGAAGAGCGAGAGAGAGAGAAACGGAGAAAGGGAGTTTCTCCTTCTTTCTCTTTCTCTCCCTCCGTGTTAACTGGTGCTAAGTGAATCTGTGGCCACGCTTTGGGGTAGTGGCGTGTAGAGGGTTAGTATCGTTGCTGGAACGTCATTGAATTGCTCGTAGGACCACTTTTCCATACGATGATCCGCGCGACAACTGGTTATAATTTAATAATCACATGAATATATCGTAGCCACTGCCTTTTCATTTGCTAATATACGGGTGCGATATAGGGTATATTTGATAATTCGGTCAAGCAGTTTAAGCTTTGAATACGAGATGAGATTAAATCGTGTCGGTTCGGGGCGAGAGAGGTTTTTTTTACACCGCTGTAAAAAAAAGATGTTAAAACCGTTGAGTTTTTGATGAGAGAATGGAAGTAAAAATTTATCGTTTGCTGTATCGACCGAAACGAAAAATACGCTTGCGAGAGATCTTATTTCCGCGGGAACCCCGAAATGAAAGTTAACTCTGTTTGATTTTTCTCAAACGGTACATCATCTTTCAAATGTCTGATATCTTATCGTTATCTATCTGTCGCAGAGAGCAAATACGTCGCGCGAAACAAGTCTGTTAATTCGCGGCGACCCTCTTGCGATGGGTCTGGACTTAATCCACCCTTGCCGGCGCCGCCGATATCAGCGCCGAGCGATAAAATCTCGATACTTGCACACGCGGCGCGTACATGATAAATCGGATTAGCCCGTGCGTAGGGACGAGCCGAGCATATGCTACGAACTGAGCGTGGCATATTGCCGACCAAAAGAGAGAGAGCGAGCGAGCGAGCGAGCGAGCGAGAGAGAGAGAGAGAGAGAGAGAGAGAGAGAGAGAGAGAGAGAGAGAGAGACCAACGGGCGAGCGAACCACCCTCGCGAGGATCATCTTTTGGGAGGGGAGGGGTCGTGCGCGCGTTACGGTGCTCTAATGTTTCGCCTCTGTGGGATAGTTAGAACATCATCCCCAACTACGAGAGTGCACAATTTTCATGCGCGGAGGGATGGGAAAGCGCAACTATCGACCCCCGATGCGGGCGATCCCGGCACGGGAATATTCATGACGTATCCGTGACGAAATTTTATTCTCCATCGATGGTTTGCGCGCGCGGGGATGTATATAGTGTAAATAATTTGATTATGTCGCGCGGCGTCGTTCAGCATGAGTGGCATAGCGAAACATTGCGAAGCAAGCTGTAGGGGATGATAATAGTAATCAACAGCCGGATGAATTCAGGGATAAATTTGTGACGTCATATTTCGTGCCTTGACTACAAATTTAATAAATTATTATTATTTTTAAGATTATTTTTTTTAAATTTGATTGTCATTAATCGTAAACTTACTAAAAACCAACTAAACAACATTGGATTTATCTGTATCAATGTCATTGTTAGATGGCGCTCGCTATATATTAGTGAATATTAATTAGAACATGTTAATTAGAATAGTATATCTTATAATACTAAGCTGATAATTATCGTTGAATATTATTCTCTTCTAAAGAGGAAATTAGCGAATCTCCATGTTCATTGAATTGATATATAACGCGTCTTTACACAATGCTTTTTATTCAAGTAAATCCAGTCTCTCTCTCTCTCTCTCTCTCTCTCTCTCTCTCTCTGCATTCGCGTAGGTAAATATTGCGAGTACATATATCGACGAGGATAGCGGATCACGGTAAATCTTTTCGGATGGTGCAGTCGATATGGAGGCACTCGTTAGTATATTAGAACCCTCTTGGTCGAAGGGAAGTAGCTCCAATCAGGGGCTACTAATAATTTTCCCCCTAACCGACCTATGTGCGCCGCGGCAATAATCATTTCCACCCCCCCTACGCCCGACCGTATACCGAGTGCCACGCATCGCCGCCAGCATCACGAGCGACTGCTACCCACCCCCCTCTGCAACCCCTCCGCAAGGACTAATCGCTCGACCCGCTAATGATTTATAAGCGGCGCACATGTGTTTGTTCATGTATGCGCGTGTGCGCGCTGTCGGTGTGTAAACTGGGGAATCCTGTTGCGGACTCCCGCGGCGTTTACGCCGTGAGATTGGAATGGGCTCTTTCTGCACAACGGGTACTTGGAATACGAGTACTTAAGCACCCCCGAACCGATGGCGACACCGGCTTCCGGTTGAGTATAGCGCGATTCTGTGTGAGAACTCCCTGCAGTCTCCTCCTACCAGAACTGGTTAAAAACAATGCGCGCTACCCTCTGGTCTCTTTTCTTTCTTTCGTCTTCCTGTTTTGTCGATGATTTCTCAGGTACTCGGTCTGTTAAAAAAGTGAATATAATTCTAGCAAATCTAGATGAAAATACAGAATTCGTAGAAACAGCTAATTAAATAGCATTTATAAATTATTACTTTGGAATGCAATTCAACTTTTAATATTTATATATCTTAAAGTATAATTCGAAATCTATCAATATTTTGATATTTTAGCTGAAATATAGTTATTGTAACTTTAGATTCATCAAAGATTTAAAAATAAAAATAAAGTAATAGTTTCTTAAAATTCTTATTGCGTGAGTTAAATCAATCGATAGCGTCGCAACAAGAGGTCAAGTCGAAAAGTAGATATGGTCTATTCCTAGTCAGACGTACCTCGGTCACGTCTCAGGCTCGTAAATCTCCCTAATTCGCTCGTTGAGAGTCCAGAGGCGTCACAGATGCCGTTCGTCCTGAATGGTCACGCGTTTAATGAAGCTATATACATCGTCATTGTGTGTTGGCGAATTTTACGAACGTCTCAGACGAACGCAAAGACATGATTTAAGAAATCGTGAGGGAACGCGAAAGAAAGAAAATAGCATTGAATTGATTTAAGATGTACACTAAGAAACATGTTTATTTTATGGTTATGGGTGAGGATTGGATTCAAAGGAACACCCGAAACGAATTATTGCTACTAATATAAAGATATATCTTTTAATGTATTAATGTGACTATTCTATTCTGTTATACCACTTACACGTCGTGAAAATTGCGGCAATCGCGTTGAGAAAGTAACTTTAGACGTTTTAATTCAGAATTTTAGAATTCTATTTGAAAATTTTTTAAAAAATTGTACTTCATAACATTCGCAAACACATTCTTAGGATGGATTATACTGATCTCCCCCGCTCTCTCCGTTGTTCCTGGTTCCCCAGGATGGCGAACAGGTAACCGCATAAAAATCTCGCATTCAACGAGGGCGGATAGCTTCTCATATTACGCCGGGCACCATAACGGAATTGCTTTATTAGACATCCTCCCTCTTGTAATCCCTCCCTCTCGCCTTCCTCTCTTCTCTCTCATCTGGCATGGTTCGCTCGTTCACGTCTGGCTGCTGCTAACGAGACAGCTCGTGAGCAGCGGAGAAGCAACCGGGCGACCAACGTATTCACCCTAAGCCTACCTTCAACGACCAAACGAGACTACCTAAACGCGTCCACCGGACCTACTAAATCAAGATGTACATTGGTCACGGTGTACATGGCGGTCGGTTCTGTTAACTGTGCTTATGAAACATTGATTTCACGCGGCCGGGACGTGACCGGCTGCGCTCTCACGACGTCGTATATGGGGTGCTCTGTTAAATCCAATTTCGCGTCTCCGCGAATCTTGCATGCGCCGCAAGTAGTCATTTAAGAAGAAATACACTTAAGTCGATCTGTTGTGAAAGTTATTGTAAAGAACATCGGCTAGACTTTAAAGACTAATTGGTTTGAGTAAGTTTTAAAAAAAGTCGGGAAATGCAATTGAATATAAGGATGTTAAAATTGAAGACATATGAATATATGTATAGATAAATGATATAAAATATATCAATGTTTAATGATTTTATTCGTCATTTAAAGTACGCAAATGTATTAGCTTTTATGGACTTTGAAACTGCAATATTTTTCTGCACCAAACACCCAGTAGATCATTATATTTTAAAGTGGCAGCCCCCGTTCGTGCTTATAAGAGGGCAGTCTATTTCAATACTTGCCAAACCAGTTGGTCGGCTCGAGTACCGGATCATCGCGTATGACGCGACTGGTTCTCAGTACCAAATCCTGCGAAACAATTGATCAATTTTCTCTGAATTCTTGCATGCGACTCTAACGTCTCTCATTTTATAAATATCTCTAAAAAAAGAAAGAGGAGAGAATTTTCTTAAGGTTTCGTGCGTGTGAATCTTTTTTTTTTTTGGCCATACATCCATGAGAGACATGTTACATTCCGGCCAGAATTTCCGGGTCATCGATATGTTGGGTGGACATTACAAGGCCATAGAGGGTACCCTGCAGGACACGCAAGAGCGGCGGGTTATCACGCGTGCCACGGATCATTACCCTGACGGGACTGCAGAACCTCCGGGACACCGCGTCGTCCTGGCTGCAGCTAAGATTAATCGCTTCGGCTATGTTGCGACGATATCGGCGTAACGTAGCCTGATGATAACTAGCGACACGTTTCTGAGAGATAAGACGTCGTGACACCGTGTCCACGCTCGTTTTCAGATTTTTAATCCGGTAATGACTTACGGTCCGTGAGCTAATTAATCGCTATCCGTACAATCAAATATGATCGATTTCTGGTCAAATCTATCAATGCACATTAATTTCGCAATATTATATTTGTTTATATTCCGATTTAGATTTCGATATCTTTTTTTTTTTTTTTAATAGAATAATCCACGGAGCAACGTATCTGCCGTATCAAAAACTTATTTTTGGTATGGCATTCTTTTTTTTAAAAAACTTGTAACAAATTTTTGAATGTCTGATTAGAGTCTTGAATTGTTTTTCGCTTTTCCTAACTTACCTCCTGGCCGCGGGGTGACCACCCCGGCGGTAACGGAACGTGGGGGTGCGTGGGGGGCATGACCCACACAATGAATGGTATTCGCCCCCAGGGCCGTACCGATATACACGTTCACCAACAATGTGGCCGGGCACCGGCTCTATCCACGCTATGCTAATATCAAGGACCCGTGTGCGCACACAATGCCGGCTCGTGTAATATTTGGCGACGTCAATAACCCAAAATAAATACCCTTTTGTACCGTACTTTGAGTGCTCCCGGCGCTGCCGCTGCTCCACCTGAAACCGCGTGCTCTCGTTTCGTGGCTGAACGCGTGTCGTTCACGTCTTCGAGCTCGTCGACAGTCTCAGACGAGTGTTAGCGTCTTCGATACAGGCTGAGAAATTTACGGAGAGACGTAGATCAATGACTAAATATTGTAAAATTTAGACATTATTTAGTGAAAGTTTCGTCGTAATATTTAGTATAAAAAATTTTATTCTTCAATTGTTTCCAATTGTCTTTTTCGAAAGAATCGAAATTCATTTTATGTGAAAGCGAAAGAAGAAAGACGTCTGATGGACCTAATGGAAGGCCGTCACCGTCGTTGTCGCCGTCGAGTTTCTTGCGAAACAAAGATTACCGCGGCGATCTCTCGCCTACGAGACGAAATCCGCAATAAAGAACACCTGGTCCCGCGGGTGGCGGATCCTTCGTGCGAGGGTCGACCTTTCCTGGTAGACGCGTGTCCGCGCATCGTCACACCTGCTTACGCAAAGCCTCGTCCGCGTATGCTGCTTCCACGTCTCCGTGGCTCGTCGCCCTTCGTTTCTCTCTTCTCAGATATGTTTCTTCATGTCCGGCGTCGTGAGTCGTCTCGTCGCCACGTACCTTGTCACGGACCGAATCTTTCCGAACGCTTTGCGAAGGGAAACCATAAAAATGTGAGAGCACGCTGAGAACATGGCTTAAACGCATTGCACGGACATTTGATATATGTCACGAACAGACAGCAGAAATTGCGATTTTTGTATTTCCTCTTCGTCTACCCACATTTCTTTTTTGTTTTTTAATTACTTAACGTTACGTCTCTATTGTCGAGATAATTCACACATGCAGACATATTAATTAGAATATAAAATTTATTAACATATGATATCGTTTCTTGTAAAAAAATATTTAAAAAAGAAGGAGATTTCTTACAATTAGTTGAAGGATGTGACGCTATAGTATATAGTATTATCGGAAAATAATGTTTTATTATCCTTACCGTAGTGCCTGCATTTTCGCCTGCTTTTTAAAGTGGAAATAAGTTGCTTTAATGCAAATCGATATACCTTGAGATGGATGCCATCGAATATATAGGAGTACTTTAGTCTAAACTCCGCTTTCCTAATTGATCTTAATCGTCCCTCCTAATTGAACGTCGAATCTCTAAGCGCTAAGAGGATCACGTCTCATTTTCTGCAAGAAACTACGTGATCTTGAGTACTAAGATCTTACCTTCGCCAGTTTCCGTCGATTTCTGATTAAATCCGCCGCGCACGAGCTCCGTCCTACGGACCAACGAACCAGAGCGGACCGGGATGAAGAATATTGGCTCGCGGCGGGGGTGATTCGTACTGCCCTTCTATCGGCTACCGGGCCCCCCGAATTTCGGTCCCACGCACCTGGGTACCCCGGCAAGAACCGCGACGGGGAACTTTTGTCATGGTAATACCCTGCCGCTACCCTTGCACCCCGCCTCGTCCCGCGCCACCGAGGTCACCTCTCAAGCCCGTCCAACCCTCCCTTACCCTCCCCCGATCTATTCCCGTTGTGCTGAACGACCAGGTGTTCAGTCCTTGTGCCTGGAGGAGTTCCTCGAGACCCTCCTGTCATCCGATCAGGGAGAGAGGGATTTCTCCTGACCCACGACTTCGACGGCGAGACGGGAACCTCGACAAAGAGGGAGGACCAGCGGAAGAGTTGGCTCGCGCCTATGTATGTAGATGGGCACATTACCCTCGAGAGCCTGCTCGTCGATATGCTTGTGCGTCTTAGTAGCATATGCTCATACTTTATTAATTATTTGACTACTCAATTAAAAATATGAAATCCATTGTGTGTATGTTTTCATACTTAAATATAATATAGATTAAATATGCTACGCCGTTGCCAAAAAATAATTTAAAAATAGATATTTATTAAAGAGATACTATAGAGATATTATAGAGATATAGTAAAATATTAGACATAATTATAGCAGCATATTAATAACATGTTCTTAATATCTTTCTTTTATCTGTTTTATCTGTATGGTAATGAGATTATAAATACTATGTCTAGTAGTGCGCGATAAAAATTGCGTTTTCTATATATGATTAAATGTCTCATTTCATAAAAAAATTTAATTGCCGATCTATACATAAATTATTCATATACGGCTATAATTTCTATACCGCAACGAAAATGGCATCGTTTGTGGTAGCAAGACGGTGACGACAGACGATCGTGCCGATATTGGAACGCCTTGACATGGCAGAGACGACGCAGTCAGATAGCGGAAAAGGTGTTGGTAGCGTGACGATGCTTACCAATCGAAAAGTTGAAAAGGTATCGACAGATCGACGCTCGGGGAACTACCGTTACAAAACGCTTTTCGCGACACGGCGCGCGCTTGTCACGGCGCGTCTTCGCTCGTCGTCGAGATTCCACGTATGTACGAGTCCTCGTTGACTCTTCAACAGGTTGCGCGTTCCTCCGGGCGAGATAACGCGTCGTCGATACATTGCGTACGTCGATATCGACCTGTGATCCTGATATGCCGATATCGCTTGACGTCAGGATGTCTCATATATTTTTCTCTCTATCCACTTTTAAAGAGAAATAAACGACCAACGTTCCAGCATCTTGCTATTACTACAATAGCTCCATGTCGACGCATTGTCGAAACCAGAGAACGGACTTTTAATATATTTTTTTAATCATTTAAAGAAAAATGCGTTTTGTAGAAACAGTAGAAATTTAGTATGATTTTTAACAAGATAATTTCTAATAAGAGAAAATATAATCGATTCTCTTCGGCTCTCTCTTGAAACTAGACATAAATTTCTGAATCGATTCTCTTAAAAGCTGTAATTTGTCCGCCGTTTGAATTACGACAGTTTTTGGTAATTTTTTGGTAAATTATAATAGTAGTGTAAAATGGGCGAGTAGGGCTGTTTCAATCCCTAATGTCACCTGGATTTATAAAGATCCTCTGTGACTTTCCTTGTGTGTGGGATGGTTGAGAATTGAACTCGGGACCCTTCCGTTTCTAATTATTCGCGTTAGTACGGAGCCACGCGTCATCCCTTGAGAGAAATTACCTTTAAAACATATAATTTTAATGAATTAGCTTATTAAAAAAATCTTTATTTCACGTTATTCTATTTACAATGTACTTGTACAGTATATTGTACAACTCTAACGCTATCAATATTCTCCTATCATATTCTCCCGTTATTTAGTTGCCGATTGCCGCCGACTCGGCCATCTATGACGCGGAACATCGATCTTCGCATTTATACACCCAGTAGCATCTGGAGAACGGGCAGTCTTTAGGTGGAGTTAGCTGTAGGGCAGAGAGAAGGCAGGCGTCGCGGTAGCAGAGTTAGCTCCTACTGGCTCCTAATTGGGAGACCGGCAACTAACTCTCTTAATTACCGCCTCTACTTCCTCGCCTCTCCGTCCGCTTCTCGTGGCACCTCCTCATTCTCGTCCGTCTGTCTCCACCTTCTCCGACCTACCGCCATCCTTTCTGTCCTCTTTCCACCCTTTCTTCGTTCGTTTTCACATTCCCTCTTTCGTTCCATTTCTCGCCCTCTTTTCAGATTCAGGCCTGAAAGCTCTGAGAAAAGTTCCGTCGACTTAATTACACGGAATAATCCTCGGGGGTGCGAAGCCTGCCTTGCCTGCCTGCCTGCCTGCTTGCCTGAGCCCGAATCTACTTGCGCATTAAGAAATTTTCTGAAGCGTCGCAAAAGCTTCTTTTTTCGGCTCGACTAATTCCGCCGCCTTCCTTACGTCGATATCGTTCCTATCCGTGATACTTATGACATTACGAATAAAAGATTTTCGATCCTTTCGTTAGTCACGCAAATTATCTGCGACTCACCATTCTAGGAATTTGACGCTACTATTATAATTTACCAAAAAAATTACCCTTAAAATAATAATATCAAGAATCAAAAGCAAAATTGCTTCTGCATTTCGCTATATACTGTTCTCTTTCAATTTTCATCTACTAAAAGCTATTATTCCAATAAATTGGACGTAGACGATGAAGGAGATTGCTACCTCTCCAAATTTTTATTCTATTGCTGTGTTAGATCTGATTTCTTCTGGAGAAAAGAGTGAATAATTGTAACAAGCAAAGATCACGCTTTAGATTGTACGATAAGAATTCAAATACGAGGCGGAAATGGAAGAATTGTAGGGGTAAAGTAAAATGTCAAAGGGTTGTCGAAAGGGTTGTCCGCCTTAATTTAATCAAACTGTTGTAATTCAAACGACAGACAAATTACGGGTGTTAAAAGAATCGATTCAGAAATTTATACATGTAGTTTCAAGAGAAAGTCGAAGAGAATAAATTATATTTTCTTTTATTAGAGGTTACCTCTTTAAAAATCATTAAAAATTATAAATTCTTTTTTTAATGTAGATTTCATATAAAATATAATAACTTAATTGCCAATCTATCTATACACAAATTATGTATTTTCTCCAAGAGATAGATGCGTAACGATAGAAACGTGGGAACGAGATTTTTTTCATGAAGTACGACGAAGTTTCTTGCATGCATCTGGGTCACACGAGATGTGTGAATTCCCTGTCACCAGAAGTCGTAAAGCTCTCGTTATCCGTCATTGTTGTAGAAAACGGAATGAGAGGTGCGACGAACGAACGGGAGCGTTGGCGTTGATCCCTGGATATCTCCAGGTGCCCCCGACATCTTCATCGGCGTTTCTAACAGCGGGAAGCCGACTGATTTTACTTTGATTCCGGATCGCCCATAGAATCTAGATTCCTACTGTTAGGAAAATACACAAGGATCGCGCGGTAATATTTCTGTTCTGTGTTTGGAATGAAAACTCTATCAGATATTGTCTGTATAAATTTAAGAATCGCCGTTCTTCTTCCTGATTCTTCCTGAAATTTTCATTAATTTGCGGCATGCATATTTTTCTGAGCAAAGAGGAAACGTTAGGTCGAACACAAAAAAATGAAGGACGTCAAGATTGACACAAAGTTACAAAAATATTTTTGTAAATATATTATAAATATACATATGTATATAATTACATGTAGTCCCGAAAGTGTTTGTAAATGTAGGTAAAGTGCAGACTATCTTTATCGCAATACTCTCTTGAGTTTGGTCAATAGCGGGAAAGTCTCTTCTATCCCTTATCTAGTATCTCTTTTATCACATGCCTTCTCTCATTCTCTCTCTTTTTCTCTTCCTCCGACCTCTGGCAGGAGTCGACAATAGGCTGCAGTAGTTCTCATTTGATTAATAACCCGTCCACAATGAGCACTCCCAGTGGCTCTCAGTTGATTAACGATCCCCCGGAGAACGTCACAATGCCGATAGCCGTTCCGCGATCTATAACGAATGGCCGACAACCTCGTGATCTAGTCGCCGCTGGGAATCCGACGCGTCGGAATCGATACTACGCAAGAATTCGCATCCTTCCACTTTGCCTTCGAGACGATTTATTATCTTGTAGTTAAAAATTATACGTATCGCATGCGCGTGCACGATATTTTAATCCTTTGCAGAGATTATATCGCGCGGATAAAATTAAAAGTGTAATAACGGTGATAAATGAAAATGAGAACAACTGTTAAAAAGTGTACACTTGTCCTTCAATAAGTAATTTGTCTACCAAGATCGATTGTGTTCAGTTTCCCATAGTTATTCGGATATCTCACGAATGATCAGGTCGGACATGACAGTACAGTCTTGCAGGAGTCGCGTTAGCTTTTATACGTCTATTATTAGGGGCGTCAGCAGTAAGATCATCTCTCTGGGCCGTAAACGTGTTAGCGAAGAATGCCACTTTCGTTTAAGCGGGCTACATAACAAAACCGTGGCAGATGGATAGCAATGGTGCGTGTGCCGGGGCTCGGATTTTAGGCAAACGAGGCAGTTACAGGCGTTTGCATAATTTAATATGCTGCAAACGAGTTCTTGCTACCTGTGTTTATGCAGCAATAAAATCTGAAAGGATCAGGTGCTTTGTCCTGGACCGCGCAGCGTTTTGTGCTTGACGTCGTTGACCCTGTCTTCCTCGCCATTACCAGCCGCGGGCGAAGCGCGCGCAACAAAGAGATCAGCTGTCAGATAAACAGCCAAGAGAAAATTTGTGTTGCCAATAAAGGCGGCGACGCGCATGCCTCGTTCCTTGCAAGCGGCCGACTGAGGACAGGAGAGAGAAGGAGAGACGTAGAAAGGCGGAGAGGGAATTGGACGCGAGAGATAATCCGTGCGAAAGCGCGATATCGTCTTGGGAAGTTGTGGTCTTTAATTCAATGTGAATCACGCGCGCGTAACACTGTTTCACGCTTCTCGCGTGATTCTTCCGGGAGGCATACGACTCGATTAAAAAATGCACCCTGCTCTGTTATATATGTATAATTATAGATATTTAAGAAGAATATTTGTCAATCTTTTCCACGCGGTAGTAATCCTGGTACTTTGACACGTCGAATATTGCCTTATACTGAGAGAATCTCACCCCTCTTTCTCCCTGTGATCTAAAATGGCGGAGCATATCCTATGTCGTGGGAACCTTTTTGCCAACTGGAGCACGACTGGGCCTGCGGAGGGCTCGTTGGAATCCGAGCAGGTAGCCTCGCACGCGCAGGGTCTCGTCTTAGGCTTGTGAGAAAAATCGTTTGGTAGATTTGCGATGGCGTCTCGCCCATTCTCGGATTTACTTCGGGAATACGAACCGCGTTACCTCTCGATATTCCATCGTACTCCCCGATAATACGCATCGAAAAATATCGTATGACGTAGAAGCAAGATTTCGTGACTACATGATTTTTTTTATATTCTGATTTTGCTGTCGAGTTTATACATATTTTATTTTCTATTTCTCTTTCTTTTATTTTGAAAATTTATCTTAGATTTTTTTAACGATATAATAATAATAATGATGAAAAGTAAAAGTCCCTTTTTTTAAGAATAAGAAAAAATATATTTAAAATTAGGAAAAATTTTTCCGACATTTTTTCATAAATGAAAACGTTCCAGCTTCTAGATCTGGCAGTCTCTAGATGGGACATATTCTATATAGAGTCAGTGCAAAGTGAGCAAAATACATTCCTGTGTAAGTCGCTATATATCGGATGCACGTCTCTCGGGACGAAAGAAACAACCAGTTAACACCGCGATGTCTCATTAATGCCACGGTAGAAAAAAAAAGGAACAATAAGAATCGAGGTGTCGGGGAGGTTAGTTCGCGAACAACGTGATAATCCCCTGATAGGTATAACGCGGTTGCTGAATTTCCGAGGGAATATTGTCGGCAATTCCGCACGAGCTAGACAATAAATTGGTTTTGCGCGTCGGGACAATCGTTACAACAATTAGCAGTACCGTCACTAATTTCGACTAATTAACGCGAGGAGAAAAGTCCCGAAACACTGGCATCACGCGAGTATCGATGCACCGCCGGTGACATTGCTCGTTAAAACGTCGACGTGGATGACTGAATCCATTTAATGGCTTCTAATTAATGGATGCATCGTTTATTCGGAAGGACTTCGGTTCCGACGAAACTCGGATTTGGTTTTGCAATTTTTTCCTTATACGTATAATTATTTCTTTATCATATGTATTAAGTGCAAACGTTATACATCGCGTAAATAGCGAGAAAATTAATCACGACGTAGGAGTTGGAGGGAAATGCCTTAATTGATATCCGGAGATAATAGAACGGCAGAATGACGCGTTGAAATATTCGGTGGAAATTGAATATCGGCGACGAGAAATTATGCAATACACGGGGATGACCGGAGGAATCGGTTTTGCGTACACAATCATGTTAATAAATACCACAGAGGCCGTCCCAGCGCTAATTAATGCAAATACGCACGTGATTATGTAGAATTTGCGTTATGTGACGCGCTGATGGTAATACTAATGCGGCTCGTTTCTATATTTTGGCAGGGTAATGAAAGAAAACGGCTAATATTGTGGTAATGGACTCGTTTGCAATTGACTACGTTATGTTTTGTGGTTGTCTTTGTTAGATAATTGAATTGCACAGCAGGAAATCGTATTATAAATTATCCTCGCCCGCTTTTGTAAAATGATAATTGCAATATTCAGCGCAAAAACCTTATATCTTAAAAACTGCTATAATCATTGTGAAAAAACTTTAATCACATACACATATAGAATAAACGCACGTAATATTGCCTATTCCACATTCAAATCGTACTCAATTGAGGGGCAATTAATATTTTTGTAATTAGTCTCAAATAAAAGAAATTGTGTTTCATGTACAAGTTAGAACAATTGATATTAAAAGATTTTTAATCTACATTGGAAACAAATAAAAATCGAGCAATTTGAAAAAATGCACATAATATCGCCTATCTTAAATTTTCATTAATTCATAT
>VBVQ01002170.1:9260-27050 GCA_011636635.1 Tetramorium simillimum | reverse complement strand
CCCCCTCTCTCTCTCTCTCTCTCTCTCGATGGTATTTATATCACATGTTAAAGTGTTTGTGTTTCCAATCATCGCTAGTTAAATCGAAAAATTGTGTGCTTTAAACGCGTTTTGCGCCATTAGTCCGGCCTTAGATTACATTTCATTGTCGCAAACGGAGAAACTCGCTTCTTGCGAGCACGAAGTGCTCCAGAGATCGTTAACGCGGTCCCTCTGATTGCAATTAACCTTTGTCTACGGGAAGACAAATACGAGCGATTGTTAGAAAACTATATAAGGTGCTGAGAGGCGGGCGCGAATAAAAAAAAAACCGAGCCAGGAAGTTATCCGTGTGATGGGAAACGCGGCTTCGTTTACGCAGGAAGTGCACACATGATTCGCGCATTCATGGGAAAATCTTAAAAACATCGTTTTCCGGCTGAACGTTCCAATTACATTATGGGCGTAAATGAAACGGCATTCCTTCATCGGTTTTTCCACCTGCAAATTGCAGACTCGATATTTCAAAGTGGATCCGAGAATATCAAATTTCAGCATTGTCCCCCGTCTTATGTAACTTAATTGAAAAGAACATTTTACTCGCGAGCTTGATCGATAAAAATTTACGATTGCGAAAAGACTCCCTATAAATAACTAGGACTGCCGTAATTCGTTTTTGTAAAAGAAAAGGCGGGCAGGCAGACTAGCTTAAACCAGTTGGCTGAATCTTGTCCGTGACTCTCGCTCGTTTATTTCCTACTTAATTAATGGACGCGTTGTGCCGAGCGCTGCTGCAAATTCGACGATCCACGAAGAAATATATTGACTTAATGGCCGCAAGCTAAAATTAGTGTGAACCATTAAGTAACAGATTAATGCAGGTTGAAAATGGCGACCATATAATTATCAGCTAATTATCATATCTCGCTCGCATAACTCGTTACGTCTATGTGATAGTAGTATTGCCGTGATCTAACAGGCGTTGCACGCAAGTAATTCGATAAAAAATAAATTTTATCTGTAACGGCATTCCTGAGTCGCTCGAGAAACCTCGTCCAAGTTTGTCTCTCCGAGTGACGAGACAATACAATTTTCCCGTCTTTGCCGTCTCGAGACAGTACAATTTTTTAAAAAGTTTCCGATAAATTAATGTAGTCGCACTTAGAGACATCTTCGAATCATCCGGCGGGGATAGCAGGGCGATTAGGAATGCCGGAAGCGACTGACGTTAATCGGAAATAATGACAGCACGGCGGAAGGGTGGAGTCACGGTGAGAGGCGCCGAATTACGTAGAAAGTCGCGAGAGCCTTGAAAACTTGCCCTCCGTAAAGGAGTGGAAAGTCAAGCTGCTATTTTTAACATGACACAATATTTGCGGATATGAAATCGGCGATCGCGCCCGTACGGGCGATGCTTTCAGCAGCAACAACGCGCGCAACGTTGATTCTGTTGAAACTGTCAATACACTAGGCAGCATGATGTGTATTCAACGCCTCGGGGGTATCCCGGGATACGTGTGGGAAATTTTACAGAGAGCATCGCGGCGCATGTATACTTTGTTACAATGTAAAATTCGATTGTCCCGCGGAATTGTATATTTGAAGTACAAATTCGACGACCAATAGTTCGAAAAGTCCGCTCGCAAAAAAGTCCGTAATTTTATCTACGTTATTTTGACCGACGAGGCACCTCCCCGTTGAAAAGAGAGAATATTCACGCGCGCGCAAAATTCGCGCGCCTGTAATAACGTAAAATTATTTATTTAAATGTCCATTTTTTTTTTCAAATCATAAGGGAGAGGGAAAGCGCATGTAACGTTATGTATTATTGCATATCGCCTGTACACACACATACATATATTTCCGCGTTGCTTGTTTATCGCACAGGGCACCGGCAGCGTGCACGCACATCGAGATTAATGCGGGGAGAACGTTATGTAACGCCGCGCGACATAATAGATACATCGTATCCCCTATGTCGGAAAGATAATCGATCGCCCCCCGAGATAAAGCTCGGGGAAGGCGCGACGTGCGACGATCGGGCGCATTATCAGAAGAGTACGACGGCCGACGAGGATCGAAGACCACGTTAGATTAAGGCAACGAGGTCGCGTGCCACCGGTGGCGGCAGAAATGGTTATACGCGGAGATGTTAGAAAATTGTAGCTTTCGACATCCATCAATCAGGGAGCAGTGAATAATCATTTTTGGATATCGTAAGAAGCTGTTACTTCGACGAGATTATTAGCTTCATGACGCGGTATTTCTTCCTTTAATCGCATCGGCGCGGCGGCGCGCGAACCGCTGACGCTGCACCGATATTAGTATCGCGCCGGAGACAAAAAAGAGAGAGAAAGAAAACCTTACGTCGCGAATGTATTAGATTGGAGCAAGAAATTTTTCATACTTGTCAAATATAGAGTTGAAAATAAAATTTCACCAAAATCGGGGCAAGGTTGCCATCACTTCAGAATATTTTCCTCCTCTGAAATTTGTTTCAGTTCTTTTATTAAAGAACTTTCTTCAATACAAAGCTTGATGGAGAAAATGACAAACTTGTTGACAACCTAATCTGTTTGCTCTACAGTACTTAATAGCTGCACGTTTTCGCGGAGCAAACCGTCGGTGAAACGTCGCCACGTAAAATGCCTGGTAATTATGAATTGTTTCCTCGTAATTACTTCGCGCGTCTCGTTAATATCCTACAATCTCGGATAGTCATCCGCCTTTTTCTGAGGTTCTCTCTGTCCACGGTGAAATAAATAGTGGCAGGGACGCAGCATGCGGATGCAGAAAACGGACCGACGGCACGAATGAACGATGCGACGAATGATGGACGATCGTTAATCATACGACAGGTTCGCCGTGGCCGCCTATTAAATACGGAGGCGTACGGAATCGTACACGCGGCGAGGGGAGGGTTCGGAGCGCGGTGGAAAATCGCGCGAATCTCTCGCGATTAGAATCGCGCGCCAAATGCGCTAAGCATCCTGGAATGTCCCCGTACGTCGCCCGGGAACATCTTGGGAGCGCTCGCTATAATGCGCCGCGGTTATTTACCTCTTACGCGGAGAAACTCATGGGACCGACGGCCGCATTCAAATCGCGCGGCGCCGAGGTAGGGGGGCGGGACTCGTGTGCGCGGCAATTAACCCATTTCGCGGGCCTAACGCGAGGTAAATATTAAGCAACGGGGGAGGGAAACAATCGGCCTCGGAATATAGATCCCGCGGGCGGGGTACGTCGTACTTTCTAAAGACGGGCCGGGCGTTTCAAACGTTCGGCTCTAATTAAAGTCGTTTAACGTCACGTAATCGCGCCGGCTCGCACGAGTATTTTAACAGCTTGAAATCGACTTCGCCGTGTGACTCGAAGATAAAGCGGAGGCGCGTTCTCGCATATATTTGAACACGTATTTAAGTCGAACGTCCAGAGAGGTGCGCGCGGCGAGTTTAAGAGAGACATGTAGAGACGAAGTCTGTCAGGTTATTATTATGATAATTAACGATTGTTGGAATATCTTATCGCGATAAAAATGTCGGTGATGCAAACTACGACGGGTCGTAGTTTAGAAATTTATTACTTAAACCCGCTTTAGATACGTAATAGTGTCGGAATTCGGAATAGAATTCTATTTATAATTAATGTATTGTATAATTGCAAAAATAATTGAAAAATCAGAGCGCACGCATAACAATATTAATAAAGAGCTATTAATTAATATATATTAATTAATGTAATAACCAATATATAATGAATAATATAAATATATACATAAATTATGCATATAAGGCACAAATAAAATTCTGTTAATTAGATTCTATCCTGAAGCTTGACGCGAATTACAGATTAACTAAAGTGAGCTTTTTAGAGTAAATTTACAAACGCAATACGAAAACGCAATTAACAGCATCATATGTAGAGCGAAAATGAACAAATTTCTTGCATAATAAAAATTTTTACATCTTTTCAAAATCATATCTTGGAAGAATCATACAGTCGAAGATAGTATACAATAATGTAGAAATTTTTTCAAGATCTCAAGGCTTTCCCTTGTACATATAGAAAACATTATTTACGCTGTCGTCTCCGTATATAATAATCGCCTTCGTATTCACTTAAAAAGCGCAACGATTTCGAAACAACATCGCTATCGCGGCCGCTACATCTCGTTTAAATTCATTGAGTATAAATAGCAGTTAACACGCTCAAATAACCCTCCTATTACATAAATCTCATGATCTATATATCGCGCACGATCGCGCAAGGCGTACGACGCGCCGCGCTAATCAGACAGACGGCACGAACATAGCAAAGAATCGAACGGAAGATCATACAGGCGCAACGAGAACGTGAAAGAACATCCAACCACCCAATAACGAACAAGGTGCTGGAGCAACGACCAATCGCGTACGTGCATCCGGGACAAATTCGCGAACGGCGCGTCCAATCGCACGGGCCCGCCGCGAACTTCAGCGCGCGGCGCGATCTAGCCGAATCGCCGCGTTCGTGGCCGGAACGGAGGCGCGAGGCCAACGACGCCTGGCCCGATTCAAATCGGCCGCCCGCGCGGCGCGGCCAATCGCCGCGCGTCGCCGCGGTGGCTCGCGTCGCGCGCCCGCCAATCGTCCGTGATGTTGCACGCGAGGCTCGTCGCGACGTCGTGCCGCGTCGCAGAAACTCTGCCGTTCGCGCGACTACGCGATGCCGTGGCGGCTTACGGGCCGCCGAGGCGCGCGGTGGGCGATCGCGCCCTCAACCGCGGTCGGGTTTCGCGCGAGGACTTGCGCGAGAACTACATGAGAATGCTGGAGAAGTGCAAGTGTGAGTTGGCCCGACGTCGCCGTGGCTGCGGCCATGCCAGTCCGCGGCACGTCGCATATGCGTGTCTCTGTGTTTGTTGCATTGTATGTACGTCCGTCTCGCTCGCACGCACGCACGCGAGGGTGCCGCGCATGCGCCCGGCGCCGTTCGATATATCGATAGGGCCAGCCGCGCGCGCACGCGACCTTGACACGGCGCGCATGCCGAGCGAATGATTGGCACGCGGATCGATCACCCTCCCCGCGAGAGAGTGGTGGTGGTACCGTTACGCGTCCCCCGGCGGGGGACGCGGACGGAATCCGATTGACGACGAGAGAGGCTTCTCGGGCCTCTCGCAAATTCTTGACGGAGGAGAGACGCGTGCGATTACGTATGCGGCGGCGATGAGGGAAATTCACCGTCGTCGTCCTGGCCGGTCGCCAGGCGCGCGGACACGTGTCCGCTCGTTGGCATGTGCGATTAGCTTTTTCCTGTTGTTTGTCATGCATGAAAGACGTCAAATACTGCATCTTTACGATTGTTGTTTTTTTTTTTAGCAGAGAATGTGTAGAAACTTATGCGTTCCGTCAAGGACAGATATTTAGAGAGAAAGAGAAAGAACAGTTCTTTCTCTTTAAAGCGAAATGCAGCTCTTTCCAAACATATAAAGTCTTTATATTTAGACGATGTATATCTTATCGCATATAATTGTAGAAATTAATAAACATATATTGTCTTATAACTTCACGGAGCTTCAATAAATTAAAATAATAGGAGGTTGATATTTAAAGAGAGGAAAAAAGAATTATCCTTTTATCTTAACGTGATCTGAAATGCAGCCCTTTCCAAAAAGTATAGAGTTTCCATAAATATATAAATTTATATAGACAATGCAAAGCTTATCACCTGTAATTGTAGGAATTAACAAACATATTGTATTTTATAAATTCGCAGAACTTCGATAAATTAAAGTAAGTAGGAGGTGGATATTTAAAGAGAAAGAAAAAAAAGAACTATTTTTTTATCTTAATGTGATCTGAAATGCAGATCTTTCCAAAACATGTAAACCTCTATAAACATATAAATATATGTATAGGCGATGCATATCTTATTGCCTGTAATTGAATTAACGAACGTGTATTGTCATAAATTCGCGGAGCTTCAGGATAAATTAAAGAAACAGGAGGCGCTGCCAGGAGAAAAAAAAACCGTATCGAATCACATAAATTTGTCGCGGGCACGAGGAACACGGCAGAAAAAAAGCGTGGCTCTTCAAAATTTTAATATTAAATACCCGATGTCTCCGGCCGCGTTGACAAACTTACGAGCCGTAGCTGTATTTATCGTCGCGCTCGGACGCGGCGCGGGAGATAACGACGTGCCGAAGCCGCGCGTCGAGCAAGCCGTTTGCGCGAGCGAACGAACAGGAAAAGTACATAAATTATTGATGAGGATCCCGCCGCCGTCCTCTCGGCTCGCCCGACATTCTCGCGACCGTCTCAATTAATTAAATCCGCTGAATCCGACGAAAAGCGGCGTGGCGAGGCGCGCGCGGGGACGGATTAGGTTTTAGATCGCGGAGATCGGTCTCTCACGGCACGGCGAGGAGGTGCGACGAATGTGCCGGGCAGAAAAATCTAGGACAGTGAAAATCGGCCTGTATCGCGCGCATCTATAGAACGAAACGGGAGCACCGTCGCACCGAATTGATCGCCAGTTAGGTCTGGAGGAGTAATAACTGTAGTTGATGCCAATTGAGGACTCGTGAGCTCGCGCGAAATTAAGATCGGATGCAGGCGATACCGATGCGCTTCCCAGTACTCGGCGAGGCGAAGCCGTGTCCTTTATCGCGTCTTTATTGCTGAGACTCGATTGTTAGATCAGGGTGCCCTGCACCTTTCTTTCTCCTCTCTGGAATTCCAAGATTAATTGTCATCTCGATTTTGCAGCGAAAAAATTGCCGCAGGACGTAAATCCCAAGGGCGTGTTCGCCTGCAACGAGCTCGACTTAAAGGAGGTTCAGGTTTATGGATTCGATTACGATTACACACTGGCGTGTTACAAGCCGTCTTTGGACTACCTGCTTTATAACTTGGGTCGCGACATGCTCATTAAAAAATATAAGGTTTGCACTTTGATAAATTCGCTCACTAGTTTAGATTGGATAGTTTATTTACTTTAGCATTTTTATAGCCAAGAAACGAAGAATTTGATTTACATCAAATCTTGAAGTCTTACATTTCGTTTATCCTTCCACACTTTTCTAGAATAAGTTTTCTCTGATATCCTGAGTGTCCCCCCGAACTTTCCTTCTTTTTCATCTATCTTATTACTTGTTCTTCTAGCTTCTCTTATTCTAATTTTTCCTCTTCTCTTTTTTTCTTCCCTTTATTACTCTCCTTTTTCCTCCTTTCTGTCTTCTTCTCTAACAATTCTGGAAAACAACTTTCCACGCTTCCATATCTATATCTTATTTTTTTATTTCCTTCTTAATAACTCCGATTTTTCCATTCTTTTGAGTGTTTTTTTTTCCCGCACTAACCTTTCCACTCTTCTACTTTCTGTGTACCTTCCTCTTCTAATTTTTTCTCGTCTCTTTTTTTCCCTTTTTTTTCTTTTCTTTGTTGATCTCATTCCTTTACTTCTCTTCTATCTTCTATTTCTTCTAATAATTTCAGAATGTAGTTTCTCCACTCTGTCTTACCTCTGTTAAATTTGTTTACTAATCAAATCGAATGATACGTAGTGCTTACATGCAATATTTTGCTTCTTTAGATATGACTCACCTCACATCAACCTTTATGGAAAGACATTGTTGTTAAAATGTTTTTGATCGAATATATTTAACACTTAGTTAAAAAAATATTTTGTTGCAAGCGTTTCTAGCATTTATCGTTTTCAAGAAAATCGTTATTGAATTGTATACATCGAAAATAATTTCTGTTTTATTGAAAGTAATAGTAAATGATAAAAGAATTAAATACAAAAGTATAAAGCTTGTCTTTATCTCAAAGGACAGTTATTCAGAATTTCTCCCGAAATCAAAGGACAATTACAGCCGATTAGAATTTCATCTTGAAGTTCGCTGAAACTCGCTTAATTATTCCAGTATCCAGAGGGAATTGCCAATCTAAAGTACAGAGAAAATTTCGCCGTCCGCGGCCTCCATTACGACATCGAGAAGGGTCTCCTGCTGAAGCTCGACAGCTTCTTGCAAATTCAATTGGGCGCCGTTTATCGTGGCTTACATCCCGTACCCGATGAGGAGGTCCTCCATATCTACAAGAACAGGATAATACCGATAGCTTACGTAGAAGCACCCCATAAACACTCTCACGTAAGTTCGTTATCGGGAAACCCCGATAAGATGGGAAAATCGACGAGTAAATGCGAGTAAAGCACTTGAAAGCTTGATGCACATATTTCTTCTTTTTTAATAAAAGAGCATGCCTTGCTTAAAGCCATAAACTCGAGATTCTTTGCAATTTTAAAATATCGATACGATACGATTTGTTGTGTTACTAAACAGCTATGCTAATTGCTTTTAGTTATTTTTCTAAATATCAAAGAGATTTTTCCTCTTGGGTCTCTTCTCTCTTTTACACCGCAGCAACATTTCTCACGTATCACGATTTGTACGGTTTCACTTGTAAAAACTTTATTATATTAAATATGCCCTACCTTCTCTGTTTTTGCATGTATCAACATGTGTGTTTTTGACGATGAATTGCTTCAATCACGACATACAGAAGGCAAGTGCAGTATTTATATTCGCACGAGATATACATACATACATACATATATATACATACATATACATATATATATATATATATATATATATAATTTTTTTTAGAATATTCATTCTGACATTAATTTTTTTTTTTCTTTTTTAGGATGCCTTCCATCGCTCGAAAATGGTTCAATTAGCTGATTTGTTTTCGGTGCCAGAAATGAGTTTATTATGTAACGTTACGGAGTACTTCCTACAAAAACACATCGATTATCATCCAGAGATACTGTTTAGGGACGTTAAGGTGAGCAATCAAAGTGTAATCTTGCTAATTGCTTTTGTAATGATTTTTATACGATCTTTATAGAATTCTGTGCAAAGCTGTCATCCTATAATGCATCGACTAGTAGTGGAAAATGTGTCTGAGTACTTGGAACAGAATAAAGATTTGAGAAGATTTTTTGATCGACTTCGAAATGCCGGCAAGAAAATGTTCCTAGTTACAAACAGTCCTTTTCATTTCGTGTATGTTTCTTAAGTATTGACAATTTAAATCATTAATTTAAATGAAATCTATGTTTATGCATGTGATTATAACTACTATAATTTTTTATTTGACTTCTGTAGTAACGAAGGTATGCAGTTTTTGGTCGGCGAAAATTGGAAGGATTATTTTGACGTAGTAATCGTTCAAGCGAGAAAACCAAGATTTTTCACTGAGGAATCGCGCCCCTTGAGAATCTACGATGAAGCTAAACAGACGCAATTATGGGATCGAGTCACTAAACTCGACAAGGGTATTATATATCTTGAGGTAATTCTTTGATTTTAATATCTTTAAAAAATAATATATATGATTATGCGAATATATTACACATATTTAGTAATATATTTATTAACCATGGAATATTTTAGGGAACAGTTAAACAATTACAAGATATGACCGGATGGCGAGGACATCAAGTATTATACTTTGGCGATCATCCATACAGCGACCTGGCGGATGTGACTTTAGAGCATGGTTGGCGAACGGGGGCGATAATAAAAGAATTGACGGTATTTATTAAGCAAAATTCTTATTAATTCTTTTTACGAGACTAATCTGCTTCTGAAAAAGAATATTAATGCACTGAATTTAATATAAATGTAGTGTACAATATGTAAAAGATTATAAATTACATTACAGCACGAAATCGAAACCTTGAATGATCCGAAATTTAAAGAAAACGCAAACTGGCTCCAAATGTTAACCGGTCTAATTGAGGAACATCAGGATTATGAAGGACCCGAAGTGCAAAATGAGCTGGACGAATGGATGAAGGAACGGGATCAACTGAGAAACGAGATTAAATCTGTCTTCAACAAACAATTCGGCTCGGTGTTCAGAACATATCATAATCCGACTTATTTCTCCAGAAGACTGTTTAGATTCGCCGATATCTATATGAGCTCGATTACGAACCTGTTAGAATACTCCACAAGTCATACGTTTTACCCTAGGAGAGGTGTAATGCCCCACGAATATACTAGTTACTTTGTATAAAATACCTATATTTTTAGAAATAGTCATTGTTCTTATAAAAGCACTTTTAGAGCATACAATCAAAATATTTTGCGTTGCAAAATAGTATTTACAATCATGAGAGAAGCTGATATACTCGACGTCATGATGTAAAGCCTTCATAACAGAGAATCACTAATTCCGCGCAAAATAGTTCCGCCTTATTATTAGATATGCATGCATAATTTACATGTACATATAATGTAAATCTATATCGATCAACGTTAATGCGCTTTTACAGCCATGTAGTTACAAGTAATCTGCATTGAAATGTGATGTATGTAAACGTGATAAAACGGACGGGTGTATAGATCACGAAGGCTCTTACGTTATTACTATTACCATGACAATAGCCATATTATGTAAAATGAAGTGATACATCATGTTGTAAGGAGTAAAATGTATGGGGTAGAAAACGGCGTAAAAATCGAGCAGCTATACGCAAAGTATTATTGAACTAAAAAACTTGTTAGATATTTTATTAATTTATTTTTCATAATTTGTGTAAGAAAGAGAGATTATGCGCTTTTGCGCAATTAGAATAAAATATAGATTTTGGAGACGATGCCAATTTAGATCATGTCGATACTCTATTATTTTTGCAATGAAATTGATATTTATCGTTAATGCATAATAAATTTTTAAATATAACTTGTAACATATTTATGAATATGCCATATATCCATATAACAAATATATAAAGAAATGTTTAGGCGCATGCAATTCAATTTTCATCCGGAATTTATAAATTAAGTTAAAAATTGCAATTTCACTGATATTAGCTTTCCTTTAAGATCCTTTTAATTTGGTTAATTTTATTAGTTTATAGGTTTTATTCCTTTTTGCATAAAAATAAAAATATATTAAAAGTAAACGTTCATTTAAACTTATCAATGCAAACATATTTATAGTCTTTATAAAATAATTTGATATTCAGCATATTCAAAAATATAAACGTTAAGATAACCGTGTGTTCAAAAGTATTACATATAAATCTAACTATTATTAAACGGAAAATGCTAAAATATATTTATTTTTAGTGATCTTTATAGACAAAATGTATTATTGTTGATAAATATATCTTTATTTTCAGTACAACTAATTAAGATTCTATGTAAACCATCATCATATAAATTACCAAGAAAAACCATCTTTTATTCTCTGTCCATCGCGTTCACGTTTACTGACTTTTCTTTGTTTTCAGTTTGCCTTTCAAATTTTCACAAACTTGACAACAAAAATTCAGCAATATGACTTGGGAACAGATTAAACCAAAGATCTCAGTACCAATATTTTGTGCACTTACTCTCTGTATGTTCTTAGCAGATATTTTAATTGGCGAGAAAAAGTAAGGAATAAAGAAAATAATATAAGGTTAGTATAAATACGGTTAAATTTCTAACAGCAATTATTTTCAATTCTAGAACATATCTTGATTTATGTCATCATTTTAAGAAAAATGATATAATTATGTATATATTCGTATAATATTAAATAAATACCGGAGAGAACAATATCTAGTATGCAAATATTTAAGGACATTTTTTATAAGATAATTTAGTTATATTAACTGATTAGCTTTCTTTTCTGAGTTTTTATTTATCTTGATATTTCATATAAAATGATTGACAATATTATATTTTCTGTTTTATAGCATATCCCGATATGATGGCAAATGAACTGGAAATAACCCTAGATGAACAAACATTTCAAAAGGAAATCGCACTGAATACATTATCATCAATAGCTCTTCAACAAGCTTATAGAAATGTAATTCATTTTGATGACGTGTCACCAAGCATGTATACCATCGAGAAAACGCTGAAAGAGTCCACCGACATGTTCATCCAAAATTTAAACAAAATCTCCAAGGACATTAAGGATGAAAAAGTAAAATAACATTATTGTGATATAGAAACAAATTAATTATATAGATAAAATAATTTATCTATACATTTTTAATTTTTCTTAATTTATCTATACATTTTAAATTAAAAAAAACTTATCTTATATATATTTTATTTAATTTTACTATGTAATATAAAAAGGATTTGAAAAATTAGGATTTGAAAAATATACGTAGATTTTAATATATAAAATTACTAACAGAATTCTATCGAGAAATTGATGAATTGTAAATTAAATCTTAAAATCTTATTAATATTTATTATTCAGCCATTACATCTTAAACCTGGACCGCCCTTAAAACCTCTGGAATCGCCTATTGCCACACTATCGAAAATATCAGAAGATATCAGGATGAAGAGTGCAGAGATGGAAATTTCGCCGGTCGATCCTTTCACGCCGTCAGAAGCGTCCGCTATATCTTGTGTCCTCGAAGAGCTCTTGGATCAACTCGCCCTAATCGGATTCATGATACCGGCCAATGTCGATCCACGCTGGGACTATACGTTTAAGACGATCGAGGAAACGTATGGGATACCTGATGAACCTAAACTGATTTTCAGAGAAGACATGGGCTTTTTACCAGTCGTACTCACAGAGGCTGAAAAAATGCAGAAAGACAGGTGCGTAGAAACATACCCTTATATTTATTTTGTTATAACACTTATAACATTTATACGAAATGTACTCTATATTTTATTATTTAAATATAATATAACTGGCAGGTATGTAAAATTCCTTTAAAAATTATCACATGTGTGATTTTAGAAAATACGTTATTCGAAGATAATTTTTTCGGACCTTTGTATATTAAACTTTTCACGAAAATATTTTGCCCTCCCATTATCCTGCAATAGAAGTAAAAATCTTTGAAGAGCAAAATGCATTTTGGATCGCTAATTTGCGTCCGTTCCTTCAATGAATCTACATTTAGGAACTATGTTTGTGAGGTCCTCAAAAAAGTTCTTCACGAAATAAAGACCCATAGAAGGTTCGACAGTCTGGAAGAAGAGATTAATAATATCTTAAAGAAACAAGAAGGTGAACGCAATCTCGAAGAGAGCGCTCAGAAATGGCTTTGTCAAGCTGAACAGCTTCGAAGGCTGCTAGAATCTAACAAAAAAGCGGACGAGGAAGATAGGGAAAGAACGATAAAACTGGCGCAGGAAAGCCACGCTCAAGTCGATCACGTGATATTATTAAATAGCGGAAAATTGGGTAACACATAATTGATATAAGTGTGCTTTTTGATGTTCTCATCGGGTATATTATACTCAGGTTATGCGGAAAAATGGGCGAAGGCTCGATTTGAACAACAGGAACTGAAACTGCATCTACAAAAGAAAGATATGCTAGATAATCTGAGTGAATATTCAAAGGAATACAATGTGGAGCAGATTATCTCAGCTGAAACGAGTACGTCTTTAGAAGCGGATATCAAAGAAAAAGAAGAGCAACTAGATATGTGGACGAAAAAATATGATAAGGAGTTTATCGAACGACAGCAGGAAATCGATGAATTAAAGGTATATTTGAAGATTAATAAAGAAAATAGTAAAATAAATAATCCGTACAATATATACATATATATTTAATTAAAAATAAATATAACAAAATTATACATAAAAAACGAAAAAGTTGTTCAATATAATGATGTGATAACATGAGCTTTTAAATGACTCATGACTCTTGATCTGCTGATAGAAACTAGTAGAAGAACAAAAATTCGAGATGGAAAAAATGCGCACTTTAATGGAAAAACGACAGAAATTTATCGACCGATGTTTCGCTGAGGAGGAAATATTAAAAAAGGAAGAGAAATTGAATACATCTGCAACTATTATCCAATCATTATGGAGAGGCCACATGGTGAGGCAACAATTAGGAAAGTATAAAGGTTTGCGAAAGCGATTGAAAAAGCGGAAGAAATTAAGGCAAAAAAAAAAGGTCGATAAAAAGAAAAAATAAAGAGTAAAAGTCGAAGAAAAAAAAAGAGGACTTTAATACCTGAACAAATGACAGAGAGTTTGATATTTTATTGTAAAGAGTTGCCGCTTTCTTTATACACTAATAATGCCTTCGAAGTATCTGTATAAATTATTCAAATATATTTTTAAACAAATATCAGAAATACAGTATTTACATGAAGGTCTGACTCACACACATGCAAACATGACAAGCGCTCAGCATTGTTCTACACATCATTTGAACATTACCGAGTACGAATTCCGTATGCGAAAGTAGTAATGATATAAATATATCGATTCAATATCGTACTCGATAAAGGCATAACGACTCTCGGACTTATTCGATCTAGTTGTCGCACATTCTCAAGCTAAAAATGAACAGCCGCTGAAGCAATCAGTGGCAGTGTGATGATCACTGTACATCCCCTCCGTGATACGACACGTGGGAAATAATCACGATTTTATCAATAGTGTACAGATCGATAATGCGATGATAAAATTACATGCGACAAACGCTTATGTTTGAACCGAAATAGATTATATTCATCGTTCAATCTGCATGTACTAGAGAGTACTGTATTATAAGTTTTTTTTTTCCAGTAGACGAACTAGTGCGGGCGATTAAATCTATCTTCGCATCTTATTAAATACGTGCCGAAACAGTTGCGTTGCCCGGTATCGCGAGATGGCCACTGATCTGTTTTGATCGACACGTTGACACAAATTTGTGCACATAGAATCTCCCGAGTCCGTCTAACGAGTTAATCACGTGCGAACTCCACCGAGGCGAGGTAGCGAAATAAAATTCGGGCTAGGGCGAAATGAAGATACCGTCGCGGACCAAAGCGACGGGCGTGCGCACGCGTGCACGCGTTAGGATCTGAGAATGGTAATTTCTCTATCACGACGAGCTTTGCGACGTGCTTAGTTGAAGTGGAACTTAAACTGGAAGGGAGAACCGTGGAAGTGGTGGAACTCCTGGAAGGGATTGAAGCCCTGCTGGTGTCGGCCCGATTCCGGATCCAGGGGATCCTCGCCCTGATCGAATTTCGCCCTCTTCTCGTCGTCCGTGAGGACCTCCTTGGCGGCGGCGATGTCAATGAATTTCTTCTGCGCGCGTTTCTTTTCATCGCCCTCCTGGAAATTATCAGGATGCCACTTTTGCGCTGCTTTCCGATAAGCCTTGATGATGTCCCGCTTATTCGCTGTTCTTGGAACGCCCAAAATCTTATAGTAATCACGCGACTCCGACATCTTTTGCCGTTGTTGCGCTTTTTGTAGCCCCTGTTTGGCTCTTTGGAAGTTTGAATCCATCTCTAAGGCTTCCTTGTAATCTCTGATGGCTATTGGAGGGAAAAAAAATATTTATTTATTACAATTACAATCATAAAATGGAAGAGAACTCCGTACATACTTCAGTGCTATAAAATATGTAAGACCAAATTACCATCGTCGAACATTTCCGCGGCAAGGTACGCCTCCGCACTGTCGCATAACACACCCGGTTCTCTCCTGATATTCAACGCCTCTTGACAATTATTGATCGCCTGAGTCGCCTCAGAATTATCTCTATAACATCGGCAGAGGTAATGGTAAGCCGTAAACTGCACTTTTGGCTCATTCGACTCTTGCACTAATGCACGACGAGCCGAATCAATGCACACATCATAATCCTTTTCCTCCAGCGCTGTCTCCGCGTCTTGCAGCAACTTTTTTATCTTTCTAATCTTCTTGTAAAAAGGGAAACATTGCTTGTGGTCTGGATCGAGCTTTAAACATTCTCGAATCTCCCTAAACATTTATGCGACATTAGTGCTGTTGTTTTAACATCAGATAAAAAATATCAGCGATTATTCTGATAATTAATTGCTCACTTTAATGCCTCATCAACGTCTCCGAGACGGTAGAGCCACGTCGAGAGCTTGAAGAAACCCTCTGTATTATCCGACAACAATTTTGTAGTCGAACGTATATCAGATATGGCGCTCATAAAGTCCCCAAGGGCAACGTGGCACTCTGCCCTGCGTTCTCTCAGGTAAGGCGACCACGGACATACCTCGAGGAGTCGAGTAATCTGCTGCACAGCTGCTATGTGATCGCCGTTGTACACAAATATATCAACTAATCTCATATCTTCTTTAGCTGGGTATAACCTATCTAAGGCATTCAAGGCATCCCTATTATTTGGTTCTAGTGCTAGCTGGAATGAAAAGAGGCACCCATGAGTCGTCCGTGCGCAAACCAACTGTTTACAGAATACAATTGGAAAACAATAAACAATGGAAACAAACGTACTACGTCGTGAAAGTCGTTTTCAGCCTCATCGAAGTGGGCCTGCTTGAGTAAAATGTTACCGCGCTGCAGTCTTGCTGGCGTGAAGTCTGCCTTCAGCTCCAGAACCTTGTCGAGATCGAGGAGGGCGAACTTGGCTTTGCCCAGTGCCAAATAAACCGTGCCTCTCTTGTAGTACGTCAGGTAATTGCTCGGGTCCCCCTCTGAAAGAAGCCTGCCTTTAACTCCCCTCCGGCACAAGGTCAGCGAGAGGCTCGCTTTCGCCGGAGCATCTAAGAGATCAGGGCGCAGGGATTCAACCTACCAACGGCTGCATGATAGTGCGACAGCGCATCTTGCAGCTGGCCCTTCGCCAGGAACTCCCTGCCATACTCCAGATGTTTAGTGATCTCCGCTTGCGAGACACTTCCGACCACTAAAAAAAAAAAAAAGAACCGCAGGCGTTATCAGTCACCCGTCGAGTAAAACGGGCTCGTTTATTCAAGGGTGATTGAAAGGGTGAAGAGGAGGTTAGGGGTGCACGTACCGTCGAGGGTTACATCCAGCAGTGCAACTATCAGGAAACCGTACATGACTGGGGGGAGAAAAAAATCCGTTCCACCGCGTGCGACGTGTTATGCTGTAAACAAGGAGACTAACCCGTTCGGCACCGCCAGATCGACACCTAACCAACCGATAACACAAAACCGTCCAGCCACGCCGCCATTGCGATCGTGGTCTCATCCGATTGGCGACGCCACGAATCGTGTCTCCCCCACTCGATGAGGTTGGATTGATAGCTCCCCACCGCGAGGGGAAAACGAATATCAAAGATCAGCGAAACGGGAATCTTTCAACTAAATTTCGGACATCATTCAATTTTTTTATGTCAGGACTGATTACAAAGATATTATATTTTACAATTAATTATGTATTTTACAGATTTATTTAGCCTGAAAATAGGGGACCAAACCCTTATTTGAGGAATTCTAAAACGGGATTTTTAGGGCAACCTGAATTCCGACTAAATTAATTAATTTACTTGGCAGACTTGTTTAAAGTAAAATTTCTAATTATATATAAAATTCATTGTCCCAAATTTTTAATCCTTAAAATAATCGCCAATCAATTCAATTACTAAAATAGCTTAAATCAAAATTTCTATTGTATAATTTTGTTGCTCATTTTTTTCTACTTGTTAAAAAAACAAATTATTAATACTATTCATATCAACAAAATACTACTTGAGAAACCAATTACTGTTTAAGTTAATTGGCCACTTAAAAATGAAACGCGTATCTAGCATTAAAAAAATATATATTAATATCTACTTGTATTTATTCTGAAGATAAGTTAAGAAAATTAAAAACTCTAATATATAGATTAAAGATTAATTAAAGATTCTATTAGGTGCGCTTAACGTTTCTTGGCTTCAAATCATAAGGAACCCAAGTTCCATGCTTTTGAATCATTCCTAACGCATGCAATCGCTTGGAAATGGCTTGGCGGGTAACTCCTAATGCTGAAGCAAGCTCTTTTTGCGTTTGGCACGGATCCTCATCGAGCAATGC
>VBVQ01002169.1:0-27064 GCA_011636635.1 Tetramorium simillimum | reverse complement strand
CTGTCACTTTCTATTCAACACAGAAAGAGAGAGAGATTAGCCGTCTTCGCGTCCTCTCTCACTCAGCTTTGTCGACCACACTGTACAGGTATGGATGGCGCAGTCCATGCTTTATGTCTATGGGGTGAACGACTCACGCTATTGTTCTCGCTCGAGAGAGCGTTAGAAATGTTTGCAATTCCGGGAATAGCGCGGGCGCGCCGTAGTTTCGTTGGAATTTTGGTGCGCGTGTTTACCCCGAGCCACCGCTGCCTTCGCGGACAACGTAAACAGTGCGCTCGCACTGTGCGTTATGATATTGGACACGGTCGGGGCAAGTTTGGGCGATTGGGAATTTCGTTTGATTTTAAACACGCGCGCGGCTCTCGGTAAATTGAAATCGCGAGCAATTTATACCTCGCGTAAAAATCTGTCCTCGACTCTCGCGTCCGCGAGTGCGTGTATGCGCGCGTGTGTGTGTATTATGTATGTATGTGATGTCTCGTCGCTATCTTCACGTCGCAGACCAGAAAGGCCAAAACGGCCGTCTACGCGCGGGAACCCGTGCCGGAGGAAGGGACTCGCTCTTCGAATCGAACACATCGATTTCAGCAGGTAAGAGCGCTTCAACATCCAGCGGCGGATTCAATGGAAGGCTCGCGCGGTTCCGTGATAAGAATTTAAGCTCGCGTACGCGACGTTGCAATCGTCGCCGCCGTCGCCGTCGCCGTCGCCGCGAAAAAGCGACCAGAGAAAGATGACCGGCCGTCGTTTATCGTACAATTCCCAGTAAACATCATTTATTGCAGCAACATTGCGACAATATTGTAACATTGCAACAGTATTGCTGTGACGTTGCTGCAATGTTACATGTTTACTGGGAATCAGTCGACACAGAGTATCAGTTACATTACATCTATGTTATTATTTCGTACTCAACAATATAACAATATAACAATATGTATTATATTATATTTACATTGTTGAGAGCGGAATTATAACATAGATGTAATATAACTGAGAGATGCTCTATGTCGACTGGGTAGCGTTTCACGTATGAAAGTTTGTTTCTTATTGTTAGACGTTTCTCGACTCGGCGACGACGACGCCGCCGACGACGACTCGTCGTCGTTTTCTCCATTCTCGTCTTCGCGAAACCGCGGAACCGCGGAATCGGAAAGTCGGATTCTCGCGGCAAATTCACGTCGATCACGATCCTCTACAATTTTACAATTCCAAGTAAAAAGGGAAAAAAAAGCGAAAAAAAAAAAACATTCATTCGTGTGTGTGATTATTATTCTAACTAATGGCGTAAGATTATACAAAGTTAAGTGTCCTTAACGTTAAGCACACCCCGTACACGTACACGCGCGCGCGCACACACACTTGGAGAAAGTAATACAAGGCGATTGTTGGAGACGTCGAGGCCTCCACCTCCCTTCCTTCCGCCCTCCAGCCTCTTTTTCTCTCGCGTATTTTGAAATAGACGTACGTACGTAGAAGCGGAGAGATTCTCTCTTTCTCTCTCTCTCTCTCTCTCTCTCTCAGAGGAGGAGGAGGAGGAGAGATGTCCAAGTGTGATTATTCTACGTACAATCACGGACAATCACGGACAATCATTTACACGTATCAAGAATTATCGAGAGTAGATGTACGCACGAGACAGACGTTTCGTTTAGATAGAGCTGCGTTTGGACGAGCAACTCTTTTTTCGCGGCGCAAAATACGGCGGTATTGGACGATCGGAACAACGATCGATCGGACCAAGTCGATTCGTCGTCGATTGATCGTCGACCCAAGCGGGCATCCAAGCGAGGGGAGGAGAGCCGTTTTTATTATACTTACAGTATTTTATACTAATTTTATATAACTCTCACATTATCACTTGTATGATGTACATGGAATATACATATATTATATAACATTTTTAATTAGTTATATGTATACTTCTATACACCATGGCCCGTATTCAGAACGTGCTTCTAAAGATGTTAGCGCGTTTTTATGTCATTCTATCTTTATCATTCAGTAAACGTAAAACAAGGATAGAAAGACATAAAATCGCGCTAACATCTTTAAAAACGCGTTCTGAATATATTTATACGGGCCCATATATTTATTTATGATGTATAGAATGTACCATATATTTATGGTACAAAATGTACTATTATATATTTGTATCTTTTTATTTCTACGTTCGCTTCGTCCTCATTTTCATCGTCATTCAAATCAGATCGACAATTTAAATAATTTATTTGAAGAAAATAAGATTTTTTTTTCACGATAAAGAGATCGCTTTGTTGTGCCGATCCAGATTGTTGTTTCCGCTTGCTAAACTTTCAAGAAATTATTCAATAGAGTTAATTTTCTAGTTTCTATAACAGTTCCATCTTCCGCATCTCGAGTCGATTACTCCACTCACCTTGCTCCACATCGCCGGGAACACTAGAGTCGGTCAACATCGCGCCAAGCGACATACAATCAAATTAGTTCACATTCCGATGTTGATCGGCGCGCTTCGAGCTCGTCCAAACGCGCGCGTTTCGAGGGAGACACAGCGCCGCGTATCGCTATCGATTTTATCGGTCACGAGTATCACAAACGCACAAACTGCTCCCGTACCGTGCAGGGGCGCGTTTATTTCGCACCGTCGTCCGTATAAAGCGGCCAAGTCGGTCCCGGAATGAATATTCAGCGGAGCGACGCGACGGGACACGCCGATTCACACAGTGCTATTTTAGGAAAACGAAAATCAACTCTCGCACGGCCTAAAATGCGACCTAAAAACCGGATAAACGCGCGCCGCTATGGTACAATTAACGGTTGTTCCGTTCGTTTTCCCGCACTTTCCCTTTGGATGCTTCGCACGTAAATTCCGCATAAATAACGTACGATTCTCATTCATCGTTTCCAAACAATTCGAATCTCTTTCTCGCTTCTGTCGCCGGTAAACGGACTTTTCGTCTTCGTCGTCGAAGCTTATCGAATCTCGATCTCGATCTCTTTGCGCTTGCGAGGCAAAAAGTATCCCTTTTATCTATTATTTTAGTTACTTTAATTATAAAAACGCTACGCGAGCCGGTGATCAAATCTCATTTTGAACCTGTTGATTGAATCGATGAGGAAAAAAACAGACTTCAAAGTTCAATTCAATTTTTATCGAAATTAAATTGGTTTATCCCCTTTTCTTTAGGCACCTGTACTTTATGTACCCTCTGTTTTCAATGACGTGGCAATAATTGTTATAAAGTGAGGATCTCTGACCGAGATTTGAAAATGCAAGAAACTTTCTATCAACTCGTCTCGCAGTCGCCGAAACTCTCGAATATTTTTTATTTAGCGCAAACTACCGGAGTCAACGAAAAAAAAAAAAAAAAAAAAAAAAAAAAGCGCGCGATGCGAGAAAAATTATAAAACACCCCGAGAGACATTCTGTAGATAACAACTCTGCAACTGAAGGGAAAGTATTCCTTAATCACGAACGACGGACACAAACTCTTTGAGATCGGTCGTAGAATCGAGCACGTTCCGAATTGCAATTTCGTAATTAGTGGACGTAGATTAAAAAAAAAAAAAAAGTACCGTATCTTAAAAGAGCAACGTACGCACTGAATATCCAGCACCTCCAGACTAAAACTAAATCGATAAGATGTAGAAATTAACGTAAATGTGTTAAATGAGAATATTTTTCAACATAATTCGTCAGACGTTTTGGATGTGTGTTACGCTCGACAACACTTTGCACAGATCAACCGATCCTAAAGAGTATAACTCTTGCTGTGTACTTGTCTGATTTGTACTAATTCAATCGGCCTTTTTCCCCCCTTTCTTCCCGTTCTCTTCTCTCTCTTTAATCCTCTAATCCGAAATCGGACGCGCGGGTATTAATATTTATCGGCGCGTTTTTCAAAACGGTGAATCACTGGATTATTGTCAGTATAGAGATTCTGTCGCGTAGTAAAAGTATTCGTCACCGGCGAGTAAAGTGCTCAACCGAATAATTCCCGTCAAGATTATGTGTTCAGAAAGAATATGTTATACTCTCTGCGACGTCGTTAGCGATAAGATAGCATTCAGAGATCTATTCAGAAAATAATACAATCCTTCTACCAATTATATATACTGTATATGTATATATACGCATATATATGTATATGTGTATATATACATATGTAATTATAAATGTATATTTCATGTATTCGTTTTTAAAAATACAGTAAAACTACCGTTGTATCGACATAATATTGAAACTTTGCACCCAGTATTACCACCGTTTGACTCTTTCATCAGTAACGTCCTATCGAAAGCATTTTGTTATAAAAAAAAATAAAGGTCAAATAATACCTTGTGCATGCAAGAGAAAGCTGAGAAATTGCGGTATACAATATATATATTTAATATAATTAGAATGTGTCTTATGAAATAGTTGATATAATTAGGAGTAATACTTGACACACTGTACATGAAAAGACTAATTATCTTATTGAGAAGATACAATATTTGTTTGCATAATTACTTCACCGTCCTGCTTTATATTTTACATTATTATACAACATTTGTGCTCTTATTATGATGAACGTAACTTTTTCTTGTCGCAATAAACGATGACAAATAATACATGGCACAATTTGCTTCTCATGATATTCCAAAAATAGGAAAGTTTCCAAGTCTCGCGTTTTATATTCTTGAGACTTGGAGACTTGCGATAAATGATTAGACTTTACAATTGGCCAAGAGCCTTCCTCTTTGCAATATCGTGGTACACTCTTACATATACTTTTGGGGAATACCTTGACTTTCGTATTCTGGTTTTAATACAAGCTATCTCGGTAGGCGTGAGACAAGATAATAACTTTTGTATCGTAGGTGTTTTCTCGTATTGTTTAGCTTGTTGTTTACATCGTCGTAGAGACAAGTGCGTCGCGGTTAATTTTCGTCGTTTCTTTCTCAACAGCTTTTCTCTATAATTTAATTTCAATGTTTCTGCTGGTAAACTAGTTTGTTCAGAATGTTTGCTCGATAAAATCTGCGGCTGATTGAATAGACAGGTTTCATCTTCCTCCGGAGTATCTTGGAACAAAGCGATTTTCGTTTCCGGAACGACTCCTGCTGTATTTTTACTTTCCATTTTGACTTCTGTCGCTCGTTCCTCGCCAAACGTGCTCGTGCTGGCACTCGATGCCTGCGGTTCTACTTTAATCACATCAAGTATGCCAGAAGCCGGCTTGCTCGGCAAATTCAAAGAGGGTGCGATGCCGCGTTTCAACTTTCTTACTCGAAAGGTTACTAGATAGTCATCGTCGGCAAAATGCCGATAGCATACGGCACATTTGCTTATCTGCTCGTCGGACAGATGTTGAATTTTCTCCGAGTAAATTATGCTTTTCCATTTCTGGAAGAGAGCCGGGTTCTTGGGGATTTGATGGGACGGAGCGTCTCCTCCCGAGGGACATCCCAGAACGCAGCACGCTCTGCCCATAACCTAAGATAAGGTTATACGTTTTCGTCATTTCATTTATTGTACTATATAACATTGATGACGGTGCCTATCGCGACGTTTCTTTAAAGATGCTCACTTACGATAATCCACGGAGGAATAAAACGACAGGAAAGAATGTTACCACGAGAGGAGTAGCGTAAACTACGAGGGGCGAGATAATAGATCCGAGTCAATTGAGTAGACGAACGCCATCTTGGTACGTATATACGAAACGCAATATACGAACAATGTCAATAATTCAGTGAATCTAACAGATGTTACACAGATTTATACGGAAATTATATTAATAAATTACAATTGCGCGCAAACTAATTACTATGCGGTAACAGTACAGTTAATTACAATCGTGCATACGTTGCATTTATAGATTGACGCACGATATTTTATTTTATTTAGTAATATAAATATAAGAATACGTATAATTATTTTCAAATTAAATTTTATCGAATCAAAAATATCCAAATATGTAAGAAATACCTACTTGTAAAATTGTCGTAACTTATACTACAATTTCTGTTTTATCTCTCATAATTTTTATCGGAGAGATATGTATGTACCAAAAGTTCGATACAAAGATTTGATGATAAAATTGGATTAGGAAACTGCACACACTTGTATTTTCGATAGAACCAAAATAGTCGATCATGTCAACGTTCTTCCGTTACCTTCGAGGCCTCTCTCACGATGACGAAAATTTAGCGAGAACTATTTTCGGAAGGTAGTGCCAGATGGCGGCAGCTGGTCGCGGAAGCTGTCGGAGGCGAGGGTAGTCGAGCGTCTTTCTCAACAGAGGAGGCTCGTGCGCACGCGGCGCGCATGCGTCGTGCGAGGGACTGGCTACGCCAAGATTTGAAAAGTGTGGTCGTATCGCGTGCCGGAGCGTCGGCGTTCTCTCGCTTCTCTCGCGACCGCCTCGATCAGCGCACAGTGGCCGGCCGCGTCTCGTTATCAGGCGTTGATCGCGTCCCGCGAGTGCGCGCGCGTGTGTGTATGTGGCATGAGAGGAAGCCCGCTGGTAGCCGTTCACCCGTGTCGCCCACAAACTGAGGATTATGCTCGATGAGCCGTTGTGACGCCCCGGCGGAACGACGATGCAACGAAGTGGTAAGTGAAGAAGCGAGGGAGATGCCCGCCGCGTCGTTCCCCCGAACAAAATCCTCCTCTTCTCTGTCTCTCTCCCTCTCTCTCACCTGTCGGAAGACGACGCGAGACGGCGCCGACCATTTTGGGAGCCGCCAAATTTCGTCGTCAATACGACGCGGCCGGTCGATACGCCGCAGACCGACCTAACCTACCAATTTAACATTTTAATGCTTACTCGGCCTGCCCCTCCCCCCCCCCTTTCTCCCTCGACAGCTCGGATTAATTAGATCTCGTCAACGCGCTATTCTTTTTTCTCGTCCCCTTTTTGCACGGCGGCTGTAATTGGAGTACGAATTAAGGAGAAAGATTGAGCAATTTGGACCACTAATCTTGTCAGTTTGCCCGTGTATTTCTCGTGTTTCGTTCCGGAGAGAAGGGACGAGAGGGAGAGAGAGAAGAGCCCGAGTTTCCATTTATCGTTAACATTTATTAATAATGACTTAATCTTATGGGATTGTATATGTATAGTGAAACTTGTATTGTCAGATGACGTATCTTTTTTACACGGTGTCGTACGGTTGATTTTAACAGGTGTCTCTAATTTTTGGGAGCCATGTTTGTTTGCGTGCGCGCGCGTGGCCGATAATTAATTCTGTTGTATTATTTATCGCGAGCAATATTATATTAGCTATCATTTTCTATCTGTAATTTAACTGATAAAAATACCACGTTGATGACATCACCGAATTAACATTTCACCCAGCTTGTACTGCGTGAAATTGCGAGTGATGAAAACAAGATAAATCTTGGATAATTTTGCCAAATTTGTCCAATTATCTGATCAATTCCTACGGCGAGACAGAAATAGTTTCTGCAGTGACACATTCTAAGAACTGACGATGAGTAAGGCTCTGAAAAAATTAGGTCTATAAAGTTCTTCAGTTGGACTAATTGTAAGACGAATAATTCACACTCAAAAAAAAGTATTTCAGAGTGATTTTTCCTATCTCATATTCTAAGCTTATTATTTTACTGCAAATATATTTCTCTTTCAATAAAGTGAAAAATACTTTTTTCTCTTTTACATACTCTTGTTTACACTATTTTTCTTTTAATTTGAAAAGAATCCTCTTGAGGTCAATATAAGAGCAAAATTCTCTAAGATTTAAAGGATTCTACGTATATAAAAAGAAATTTTTTTTGGGTGTAGTTAGTTATTTTATTTGAAAATTTTTTGTTTCTGAGAAAAGTCGTTTCAAGAGTGTAAAAATTGCCGAAATTGAATTCAAGGGCAAACCTGAAGATTTGGAACAAATTGCATAACAATGGATGTATTTTTTATTTTTAAAATCCGTATCGTAAAATTCCAGAGTAACGTGTGTCCAAGTTTGTCTTTCAAGTGAAAACAGTCGGATTATTTTAGGTCGATCGAAATATCTCGACAAATTCAAATATCTTGAAATCGAGCTTTGTTGATTGTTTCGCAAATTTTAGACTCGACTCGCTTGCGTTTAAACGAATTATTCATGCAACTTGCATACCACGTCACCCGATTAGTTTCCCATTAAGATAAGATTGTATATAGTTGGCGGTCCTACATAGATAAAGCGTTGCTATTTTTTCATGGACGTCTGTTTTCAATCGGTCACGATAGGATGAGGCCTGACACGAAAATTATATTCGGTACATTATATACATCAACACTACGGAGTCTTCATATATATAATATACTCTTAAAGGCCGTTCTACAATTGCGTAGCGTTGTTGTAAACGTAAGGCTGTGAGAATTTGACAAATCATAGTCAATTATTCTTCGATCGCAAGAAGAATATTCGACTATGATCGGTCATTTTCTTACAGCCTTACATTTACAACAACGTTTACGCAATTGTAAATTATTCTGATTATTCTTCGATCGCAAGAAGAATATTCGACTGATTAGTCATTTTTTTACAACCTTATATTTACAACAACGTTTACGCAATTGTAGAATGGCCTTTATGTAATGTACGCGCCGAAAAAAAATTCTGATTAAAAACAAACGAATCAGAAAATCTTGTAGGATTGATCGTACGTTCTGGTTGTTATAATAGAACTCAATACTTTATAACTTATATAATAACCAGAATTCCTATTATAATAATTAGAATACATGATCAATCCTACAAGATTTTTTGATTTGTCTAGAATTAGATTTTAACTAGAATTTTTTTCAGTGCGTAATTGCTAGATATAGCTACCGACGTGATTTAATGAAATGTATCTCCATTCACCTTTATATTTTAATATAAAAACGGATACCTCGAGAAATGAAAAGTTCAACGACAGCGATAACGATAATATTGATCGTAAGGTGATTTTATATCAACAAAGCCGGTCGAAAATAGAACCGAGAGGAATTCTGCAGGGTTAAAGAATCAATTCTCTTAATCAATTAAGGGGGAAGAATGCGGGAGGAGAAAAGTAGGAGAGCGATGATGGCTGACATTGCGGAGCGGCGATAGGGCGAGGATAGCGAAGAGAGAGAGAAAGGGCGATCGCGAAATGCGAATCGCCCGAGTCGACGTGCCTTTAGTGCGATTCGCGTGTCCGGCACGTCAACACGTGTCGTTATCGCATCGGGTATTTTCCTCCAGGTATTTTCCGCGTATTCCGCACCGAGGATGCTAGCTTTGTTGTGTTAAACTTTGTGGCTTGCGCGCCGATCACACCAGCGGAGAAACTAGCGAGGTTCGATCGGATTCGTCAACGTCGCGATTACCCGCGAAAATTCGCTTCCGCGTTTTTTCGACTTGCGAATCCGGCAAGAACCAGAGAATCGGTCCGAATCGAAATTAATTAGCAGTCGTCGTTGTTTATTATCTGTCGTTACATTCGTACGGTTTTGGGTTTGCCGATTCCGCATCTTTTAGAATCAGCGAATCGTTAATTAACAATTAGGCTCTCGATCTCTAGATTCAAACTGCGGATATCTCCGTTCGAGTTCTGTCGATGGGCCGACGATTCTTCCTTTACTCGGCATTCGGACGAATTGGTTGTTAATCGCGATATTTAAATTCGCGCGAGATTTTCCGATATATCCGCCCGACGTCTTAAATTGCAATCCCGCGCGGAGCTCCGTATCTTTTGGAAAAACCTATTTCGGTCGATGGCAGCGCGTACAGCGTCATTGACGCGACTCGCCGCGAAAGAATTGGACGATAACGCGAATGAACAGTCAGGATGGAGCGTTCCGCGATCGCTCTGCAGGACGCACGTAAGATTCAAGACTCCATTTCTACCCTCGTATCTCTTTGCGCCTTTTCTTTTTACCGTCACATTTTGATTGCTTAATAATTCTTACATTTTTCGTTGTACCATTATTATTGCATTTCAAGTATCATGGAGAAGAATTCCCTGGCTGTAGTTTGCTTCTAAAGACGTTACATCTAATTTTTTTCACAGAAAGTAGAATCAACGAGAATTCTGCGCTCTTGTTATTAAATTTGAACTCTCGAGGGAACCCTTTCCCATTTTGCTGCGTACAGCTGTAGTAATTATTCCGCTTCGATGATAAACGCTGTGTTTCTGAAAACAATTTATTAACAATTAATTGTAAAGGGAAAATTGCGCTGGTGTAAATAAGCGCAAGCGGTGACAGTTATTTTCTTTATATTTATCGATACATTGAGAATATAAATATAATTGGAATAAAATATGTATAAGTATGCCTTCGAGGTAATAACTACAAACATGTCACACATGATAAAAAGTGATAGAAACGATATATCATAAATATTTTAGTACAAACAGATAATTCTAACATAACGTATTCTCTTTTCCTGTCCTTCCTTGCTCCTTATCATCCTTATCGCCGCGTTAAAATATCCTGTCTCTCCCTCGATCCTACGGCTCCCATCCACTCTTCTGTTTCCGGTGCTGTACGGATGCTGGACGACCGCACGGGCGACTCGGACGATGACGACAACTGCGACGACGTCACCCGCGTCACGGTCACCTCGGATGGCTCGGACACTATGGCAGCGGTGAGTCTCTCTCTCTCTCTCTCTTTCTCTGATAAGGCCGTCCGATCGTCGGAACGTTGAGGTCGGCTTCGTGTCCGCAATATTAATATCGCGCCGACTTGACTCGCAATCAGTATTTGGCGCGAAGGAGTTGTCGGCGCGAGAAAGAGACACAGAACTAGGGCACTGATTCGTAATGTTGAAAATACTTGTAGAACGATCGGTATGCGTGTATGCGTGTGTTAAACTATTGCTCAATTAACAATTTAAATTATTTGAAGAAAAATTTCCAAATTGCATCTGCGAAAATGCGTGACTTTTGCTTTGTCTCTTAGACCTTGTACTCTGTATCTTGTTTTTTAAAACAAAACGTGTCCAACTTGTTAGAAGCAATGCCAGTTACGTAAGTTTGTTAGACACTTGTAGATTTTGTTGATTTCTCCATAAGCTATTCACTTACACAATTAGTTTTGTTATTTCTCCACGTTACTATTATTATCTTGTAATGAACTAAAGCTTCGTCCAGGCCAAGAAACATTGTCGTCAATATTGTAAATACAGAAAATGTAGAAAATAAATGTGACAAAATTTTAGCAAGTACCATTTTCATGATTAAATTTGTGCCCGACATGATATGTATATTCAGCATATCTGACAGCAGTTTCGATTATCTATTTTTTTTTCGGTATCCGACAGTTTCTTGAAGTCAAAATTGAATTTTATCGGAAAATTACCCCGTCAGCGACATATGTTTCCGACAATGTTTCGCTCACAATCTGGACGAGACTCAAGCCTGCGGTTACAACATCAATGTCCTTGCACTATAAACTCCTATGGATTGAGCATTTGCCACTGCTCCTACTCAATATTCGGTTAATTTGACTGAAACAATAAGATAAAATTATTGAGTAAGTCTTACTCAGTATATTGTTAATTTATCTAATTTAACTTCCATGTTAGTCAAAATTTTATCTTTCTTTTAGTCAAAATTAAAGAGTATTGAGTAGGAACAGTGGCGATCTATGGATTAATTAAAAATGACTTAAATTAAATGTAATTTGACACTACGAATTTAACAGTGTCTGGACGAGACTCAAGTCTGCGGTTACAACACCAATGTCCTTCCACGATTCTTGAAACTAGGATAATAGGATAGGACTGGTGTAAATTGTACACTTGACGAGAGACACTGTACCGCGTCTGTTGATTCAACTAACTCACAGATTCGCGTATCCGACCAATTGCTTCAACTATAAGATTGGTAAGCTGCTTGACGATTAACTGCACTTATGAGTTCTCGGCGCGATTCCATATGAATTTGGGTGGGGCAGTTACTGTTTTGTAACTTATCTTTTCTTCGCGCGGTTGTGATTTCACCGATCTCGAAACCACAAAACGACACAGGCCGTTCCGGTTCCAAACCGCCGCCGCGCCGATTTAAAGTCGCAGATAAAAACCCTTCCAGTCCCGGCGGACTTTAATTGGCCAATCCTGTTTCTCTATCGGGCGTGTTGACGATTAAGAACGATCGAGAAATTGGCACTCGCTCTGAAGTGTACGCGCGCTCGGGCCCGTTTCTGATCGCGATTCCTCGCTGTTACGTTCTGTGTACACGACGTGTCGTTGACTTTGGCGCGTCGCGGCGCGACGCCGTCGTCGTCGTGTTCGCGAAAGTGAGATCGGATCGAGTTGCAATTTGACCATCGTAAGCGTTTGGCGAAACATCGACACGATGTCGACGGACGCACCGACAGCGACGTCGAGACGTCGCTTGAATCCGGCCGTTCTCGCCAGATACAATTGCCAGAAGAGTCAGAAATCTCAACAGGTAGTCGTATACATATTCGCTGAAACGATATAATACCTTTTCCGTCAAACATGCTTACATCAATCGAATCTTGCATCTCTCTAGAACAGTGTCGCGTAAATAAGCTTCCCAGAATTGAGCAACTCCACAAAATAAAAAAAAGATATATAGATAATAATTGATTAATAAACTTGCAGATTGTTTATGTATGTTCAGATGCTGAAATTAAGAAATTTACTTTAAAAAGAATGGAATTAATCAACTTGTTAGAGAGGCTCGAATAACGTCTAGAAAAAATTGAATCGTAGTTTCACGCGCAACACTAAAATATTGACAATCTCCAATAAGAGAATGATGAGAAATCTCCGTGTGATAGTATTGTTGTGACGATTTGATTAACGTCGGAGATGCATGACTCGAAGAGATACATCCTCGAGTGAATTATCCTCGAGAAACCAGAGTCTCCATCCGACTCGGCGAACCGACGACGCATTGTCGCGAGCTGCATTCCGTTCGAGATGTTCTTTTATTCTCGTTTCGTTCTTTCGTACGTGCACACACGAACGCACGCACGCACGCAGGCACGCATGTACGCGCGCGGGCAGGCGAGGCAGGCACGCGCGACGCGGCGTGGTCTCGGCAGTTCGGTGCTCTTATTAACTCGATGTCCAATTAAGGCCGCAAAACGAGTACGATTGCCGCCGTACTTCCTAGTGGCCGCGCTCGACGAGCAAGCACCGCCAACGAGTCGAGGCAAGAGACTTGGCGCGGTCGCGAGGAGCGTTGACATCGAGAACGCCGTGGGTGCGTGCTCGAATCATTTAGGGCTGATGGTGGCTTCTGTTAAAATATCCGTTATCGCGATGTGTTGACATGCGGACTCTTCGGTTGCCCTATAAAATCAGTTTTATTATTCCACGATCTTTTCGCGTACAGCTTGTAATCTTTACCAGGGACATATGGGGCTACACTGTAAACTCCTATGGGTTACCTCTGCTTCTATTTAATAATTTTAAGTTAATTTGACTAAAACAGTGAGATAAAATTAGCGACATATTGAGTAAACCTTACTGAATATGTTGTTAATTTATCTAATTTAGCTTCCATGTTAGTCGAAATTTTATCTTTCTTTTAATCAAAATTAATGAAATATTGAGTAGGAACAGTGGCGACCTATGGAATAATTAAAGATAATTCAAATTGAATAATTTGACACTACGTGTTTACAGTGTACTGCGTAAATTTTCGAAACTGTATGGAATCAATAGAGGAGATATTGAATCATTATCTACGTGTATGTATGTATGTTCTTCAACGGATTAATCAATTGTTTGAACCATTGAAAAATTGCGAACGTCGCATCTCTGTGAAAATGTTTTTTTTTTTATGATTTCTCTCATAATTAATACTTATCTGTAGTATTATTGATTCTTTGTTTTTAAGCATTGTTGATTTTTTATTTTTAAGCTATGCGTTTCATTTATGAAAAAACTAACTCTGCTATAATTTATTATAAAGATACTTATTGCAAAATGAATTTTTCAGTATCTTTACACTTTATCGTATTGTTAAACGTGTTTTGTAAAATTGATATGTTTTTTTTTCCTAGGAAAGTGAAATGAAAACATGAAACATTTAATAAATTAAAATTTGGGCATAATTAAATTTAATCTATTACTTAAATCAGGTTTTAGACATGATTAATATTCAGTTTTCTGAAAACTTACTTAAATTTTCGTATTTCAATAGAGAATTAACAAGTGCCTGCCAGTGCTGTCAAACTAATCGAATAAGCAAGTCTAAGGCCGGTATTCATGATCAATTCTTATTTCAAGACCGTCTTAAGTAATGTCTTCAGATATTAATACGGCACTGTGATTGGTTTAGAGCATTTTAAGACTGTACTTAAGATAAATATAAGAACTGAATATGAATACCGGCCTATGATTGGTTTAAAGCATTTTAACTATAATTTCATTCATTACCGGCCTAATTTCATTCTTCTTTATTTCTTCTAAGAAAATGTTATAGAATATAGAGACACGTTTTACTATTCCGATCAACTTCTTCTGATCAACGTAGGAAAGAAAATAGTTTCCGATATAGCGCTTACACGAGAATCGCGATGAACGAAAGCAAAAATGCTCCCTTCAAAGCTTCAAAGCTAGGGGCTCTCGTGAAGGATTGAAGGTAGCGGCAATCTCTGTCTCGCGGCGCTGCAGTATCGACGCTCGATACCGTTTTCGGCTTCGCTGTCGCGCCGCCGCCAGCGGACGCTCCGATTGGTCCACGGCGATTAGCCGACGGCGCTCGCGTCGTCGCGAGCGACAGTCGTGATTGGCGCCCGCCCTAAGTTTCTCTCCTTCTCGCTCGCTCTCTCGCTCTCTCGCTTTCTCGCACCCCCTCGCTCCCGCGGCAGCTGCGTCAGGCGTGGTCGTCGCAGTTGATCCGAGTCGGGCACGGCGATAGTCTCGCGCGTCTATCGTGGCTCATCTCGAGAACGCGGCACTGTGAACTGGTGGCGTCTTGCTCCGTGTGTGGTGGACAGGTATACACGCGGGTTCTCGCGTCTCTCTTTCTCTCTCTCTCTCACACACACCTTATTCTCGCGCCGAGGAGCCGTGCGTCAAATGAGAGTGAAAACGCGGCCGCGTTCGACCGGCTCGCCGACAGCGTGAATCATCGACAACGCCGGTTTCTCGGGCCTCGAGAGACCCACGCAGTTCGACGCGTCCTTCTTTTTCTTCTCTCTCTCTCTCTCTCTCTCTCTCTCTCTTTCTTTCTCTCTCTCTCTGTTGCGCGCGCGCATATTCTCGTTCATTCTCCGATCCGATCCGATCCGTTTCGTTCTGTTCTGTTGCTCGTCTCTCATCTCTCTCTCTCTCTCTCTCTTTTTCTCCCTCTCCCCCTCTCTTGTAGAGAACAACCCTCGCATCCTGCGCGCTCGCGCGCGCGCGCGCGCGCACACCACCTACGCGGTGAGCGTTGACAGGGTGAAGGGACGGTTAGTAGCATGCCGCAATACGTATCTCCGTCTTAGGGCAAACGGGCGCGTGTACGACGCACGACAGTGTTCTCTGCACCCCGAGACATTCCGCGACGATGCACACTCGAGAGGTAGCGCGGAGTCCGAACGGCGAAACCCCTCGCGTCGGGCAGCTCCGCTGTCGCTCCCTCCCCGAGGACGAGAAACGCTCGAGCGGACGCGCCACCCAAACCCCCCAGTGACTCCGGTTAACGAAATGCCCGTCTCCGATACGAGGATGATAAAACCGGTATGCGCTTTCGGCGGGCCGAAAGTGACCTCTATGTTTGTCCACGACTGATCGCCTCGGGGTGCTTTCCCCTCCGTATTTATACACGCGTCGAAACGTACATTCAGTAACGAAAAAGTACCGGCTCGAAGCTCCCTGCTGGCAGGAGAAAGGGACACTCGCGAATCCCGAATGAAACAGTTGCGTTTCGTCAGTCACGTTTACGCTCACGGATTCAAGTTTCCGAGGAAGGATCATCTTCGGCTGTGGTCGACTTGACGCTACAGATGCTTCGAAGCATTTTTCTTCTCCCTTCTTTCAATAAAGATAAAAAGAGAAGAAAAATGCTTCCAATCGTTTGTAGCGTCAAGTCGACTGTAGTCTTCATCGATTGTTTAGCTTATTGGGAAATATCGTGTTGTAATTTTCGGAGCGGCTTCAGAGCCTCGTCTCGCGTTCGCCGACCGCTCCTTTCCGCGGAAGCGGAGTCGAGCCACTTTTTCGCGGGACTCCGGTTTATCCGAGAAATTACTCTTGCTCCACTTGCATTCCTGACGTCGGAATCATACGCCAGTCGAAACGCAGACAGTCGCTGGTGAGTCAACACCGAGCGATCATGCGTAAACAACTCATAACGATCAGTGTATCGGATGTCTATCGAGAAAATTCACATTCTTCAATCTCCGCCGACGTTGAGGTGGAAGGAGCGATCGTATCGCACATACGTAGAACGATTGAGTTTGAGACAATAATAATCGCATCACGTGTATGTTGAAAAACGTGTGTCTTCAACTGCAATAAATGCAATTTACTTTTAATTGTTCTCTACAAATGTACGCGTCACCCTGTGGCCTAATTGTTTTTTTATCGGCCTTTTTTTTTCTTATCAGTGTGTTATCGACATTCTTTTCAGTTAGTGCCATTTCATACATAAATGATAATGCCGATAAATGGAATCGAAGATATTTAATTTGATTCATTAATAAATTTAACAGTTGTAACAATTATGAAGGCTCTTTCAATTTCGAACTAAACGTCGACCTTTCTGAAATGTTGACATAAAATTATCGTCACAGAGTGAAATATTTAAATGCAAGATAGCGCCGCACTTTTATCCGAATATCGAAAGGAGAGATCGCAGACGGCGAGTATTGATTCTACATTTAAATTCGCTCCCCCCCCGTTTGTCGGTCGATCCCAGAACCCAGAAAATGCCGCCGCTCGGTACGTTGGGTGAGACAGCGAAGCGAGGAGAACACCGTCTTTCGTCCTCTCGTCGCTCGTCGTCCGGTTGGCCTCGTGGCTCGTAAGACGAGCCGGGTGGTTCTCGTCTCCACTCGAGCACCACTCGCATGACGCGAAACAAAACCCGCGCCGTCCGCGTCGCGGCTTTCAACGTGTTCTCATCGGCGGTCCCGATCGAGAGGCTTCGAAGAGGATCTCTTTTCTTTCTCCCCGCGACTTTGCCAGCGTCAACTGTCGATCGCAATCGCGCGTGTTGAAACCCTCGATGCATAAAAATGTCGCCAAGAATGTTGGCAAATGCCATAATAGCCAGTGGTATTTTTATTTAAAAAAAAATTTGACACGATACCGTTTTTACTAGATTTCGTATTTATTTCGTACTCGCTATATCAATCTAATTTGTTGTTGTATTTACATGCGAGTAAGTTTAAAAGTAAGAGAGGAGTGTTCGTTTTTTTATTACACCGGTAACTTTATTAAACGGCAACAGATCGTTCCTTTCGCGTATCAGACAGGCGAGGATAAGTGCGTTATCGCGTAGATACGTGAAACTCGCTTAATGGGTGAGGTAGTACTGCCGAGTTCCAAATAGAGTTTCACAGGGTCAGTCAGCCTTTCGATCGGTCGCTTCGGGACACACAGTTGATTTGCAGTTACGTGCACTGCGAGCGTTTTGCACGCGTATCGCTTTCCTAGATCCACAATTTTTTTCACAGCTCTGGACTTTAATTTAAAAAAAATTGCATCCTAGTAATGAGAGACGCGCGATATCGTGATATCGGTATGGTAATACTAGGCGACACGTAGAGATCGATGTTACTTTACCGAATTGCAAGCGTCGTAGTTTTATGAAAGTGAAAGCTAATAATTATAATACTCTGTATAATTTTAACTTGAATCGAAAAGCCGCTTTCTGAGACGCAATGACAATTGATAAATCCTTCTATTTTTTATACAACAACACATATGTGTATTCTTCAAATCAATTCTAAAATCAATTTTTTTCAATCTGTATTTTAAAGCGCACTCGAAATATCCCGTTCATTGTCAGTCTCGGAGACACGCTTTTGTTTAACGCGTTCGCTCCAAAAGTCGTTACCGTGGACAATCGAATTACAATAATCCCCCTTTTTTTTTTACACAGGCGACACAAATACGCGCGTGATAATAGCGTGTCGAATGTAGACGAGAGAAGACGAGCGAGCTCGTTAAGCATCTGTCGGTTTTCGATTTTTAAGGGTTAAAATCCTCCCGCCTGTCGAATCCCCGCGGCCAACTCCTACGGGAGGCACGAGCGAGAGAAAGAGAGGCCGAGGCCGGGGCCGTTCCGCGTGGTGGTGAGAACATGTCGGCGACGGAGAACCAGAACGGTACCGCGGGCGGCGCGCAGAGCAACGGCATCAAGGCCCTGTCGTCGTCGTCGTCCTCGTCGTCGACGGCGTCGTCGACGACGTCGTCGGGCGTCTCGCCGTCGTCCGGCGGCCGCGTCGGCCTGCCCAACAACAGCAACTCGTCCTTCCTCTACAGCAGCAGCACAATGCTGAGCCGGGAGAAGGCGCGGCAGGTGCCGCCGCCGACCCTGCCCAAGTACACGTCGAGCTTTAACGCCGGCTCGAACGGCGGCGGAGGCGGCGGCGGCGGCGGCGGCACGGCCGAACGGCTCAGCAGGGACCGCGAGGCCGGCGGCAGCTACAGGCTCGCCAGCCTCGACAGACTCGCCCTGAGACAGAGGATACTCGACGGGGAAAAGGCAAATGGCGATTCCATCTCGGTAAGCTACCGTCGTCGTTGCGACATCCACAATTTCGCGAGCCGCGACTGTGATACTTTCACCCTTGTTAAGCTAGCATCACAAAAAAATCAAAGTAAAATATATGTCAAAATTAAGTTCTAATTTGACGCTAATTTCCTAATTTTAATGCTTGAATAGTTTGGCAGGAATTCGCGATTGAAAGAGGGAGCGTTGACTTCCATAGAGCCTAGCAACTCCACTATTAAATATTTACTAAGTTAAAAAATAAGTCCATCAGAATTAAATGTTTTTTAAGTGCTTTAAGAAGCAATTAACAGTATGCAGTTATTTTATAATTTCTAAATTAGAAGATATTAGCTAATAACAATAGATATGCATAAGAATAAAGTACCTTAAATAATAGAGGTAAAAAATACTTTGCCGCGCCACAAGTCTTCGACCTGCTGGTCATTATCTCCTCGCGAAGAAGCTCGTTTCGATCTCTCCTTTTTTTCTCTTGTCCCGCGTCATTCGTCATTCCCTCCAACGAATATATCGTTTTATAAAGTAATTCTGCGTTTAACGTCACTTGAAATTTTATACTTGAAGGGACAACTTTTATATATCCTGTTTGTCTCTTCGATCGTCCGTCGATCTCTTCGCCATTTTCACCCTTTAAATTTAAGAAACTGACCTTCATCGTACGTAAAATTGACAATTACCTTCCGAAATTAGATTTGGAAAGTATCGATTGATTTTGACACGTACTGGTTTGGCATTTACATACATGTATACGCCCGCGCTGAGACGACTCTCAAGTTCGAGCCGAATCGATCTACTATATGTATATTTACTAAATACACTAAAGTGTACGAGTCGAATCGGTTCTGTTAAAATAGTCGGAATAAAGTTTCGGTAAATATTCATAGAGCGCCACGATCTTTACTCTCGAAAAGAAAACTCGCCAAGTAGCTACTTAACGAGCATTATCCTAGTTTGTGACCTTTGGTATCAACTTTAAGTTATAAAAGTTCTCGAGAGAACTGACGGAAATTTTCAAGGAGATATATTGGCAGAAAATTTCAAGCAACTTTGTTGGCCATTTCACTGTCAAGCTCTCGTTGTCCGATACAAATTTATATCATATTCACGACATTGTCGAATAAAGTAATGAATTAGAACTTGCTAGTTTCACCGAATCAAAGTTAAAACCGCATTATAATTCTCTACAATATGACAATTGGAGTCTCACTTTTTTTTTCAAATACTTATCTCGCACGTGAAATAATCTCAATTTGAGAATCACTGTCGAGGAACACATGACGAAGGAGACGATCCCTCCCTTTTCGAGCTGAGGGGGTAGTTTCGGTTCGGGGATGCTAAATCGAGGGTTTCACCCTCAATCCAAGTGCGCTGTAATTCATGAGTCACACAAAGCGGAGACCCGCGTGTGTGCTGTGTATTCAGATCGCAAGAAAGAGTATTTCTTCGCTCTTCATGCGTTCGTTGATTCCATTGCGAAGCTCTTATAAAAATGTTCAGCGCCTACTCTCACTGATTGCGAGACTCGTTACGAATAGATTGTGCATGTAATGTCACTCTAAAGCGTGGAAACATCTTAAAGTTTATTCCTTGCATTTAGGCTTATCGTTGGACAAAGAAATGCACTACTTAAATTACATAGTTTGTGTAGTTGAAAGATAATAATGATTAACGATAATTTCTTTTGACTTGATTAAAAGAAAAAATGTATATATGCAAACTCGTGTAAACAAGTATAATATTACTTTCAAGCGCGTCCGTGAGAATTAATCATGAAAATGCTCGTCGTAAGCAAGAAGAATAGGGAAAAGGAATAAAAAGGAAAGTGTAATGAGGCGCGAGGGAGGCACGCACGACGATAAAAGTATCGTTCAAGCGTCTCAACCCTGAGGAGCAGAGTCAATGAGCTCTCCGCACGACGTCTAATCGTTCTGACACATTTTTACGAACGAAGGAGCGGCGATAGCCTCCGGCGCGGAACTGGCAGTTCGTGTCAAAAGAGAGAAAGAGTAAGAAACATATACTTACTCACGGCTTGAACAATCATGCCATTCAAGTTTGCCGATATCCGGACAAGTTATAAATTTTTCCTCTACATTGCGACACAATTCGACTTTGTTCTCCATGGTGAAATGATGTTTTCTCGTTTGACACCAAATGCGTTTCACGTCGACGTATGCTTTATATTTCGCGCTGCGATTTTTCTATACCTATAGCTATACCTGTACCTTTTCTATACCTGTTTTCTATACCTATAGCTTGCACACGTGTGCAACGTTTTAATTTAATTAATACAATTTTGCTCTGACATACAAATAATTTTTATTATTTGAAATTAAAAGAATTGAGTTAATTTTAATTAATAAGAATCTTCTCTGCAACTAGACTCTTTTTACATTAAGTTTTCATAAATTTAGGCAATTCATGAAGCTTTTTAATGTTAAATATTAGAATAGTAGAAAGAAAAACTGGGATGTGCGTTTCAAAGTAACATTACAATTATTATTTACAAGCTCTTGTGCACTGTAATTTTTCGGACGCGGTAGCTAATTGTTATACGAAGTAACGCAATTAAAAGTTAAAACATCGCAATTAAGAGATAATTCAACGAGTATTTATAAAACGCAGTAATTCGTTATTCAAACAACGCAGAGTAACATCGCGGCGAAAAATAGCGAAATTGGACGGAATTATCGGCGGCGCGTGGGCGGCGAAGTGTTGATAATAGAAATTCGTGTCGTGCGCCGCCCTTTTCGCGAAAGGGCGCGCTAATTAAGGAAAAGTTTGTCCCCTCATACGTGTCGAGATGGAGGGCACGTGCATGGCGTACGACGCGTTAACGATTAGTCTTAAAGGCGAGCGAGCGGACTAGTGCGTCCGTGCGAGCTGCGTTGCGCAATTCGGCATTGTGTGTCGCTCGCCGAAGCGGCATTGTCCGGCGGCGATTCGCGTACTACTTTCAAGCCCCCGGGCGCATTCCGCGCAGCTCACCCAATTCCGAGTCTCGTATAAAAAAAAAAAACTTGCCGGTGGTCTAAAATTCCATCTGGAATTTCTCATCCCTTCGAGTTAATTGGCGAATTCGAGACGCGTCTCTTATTCCGATCGGCTCTCGAATCGCAATTTGCCTCTCCTCCTCTCGTTTCCTCTATTTTTTCTTTCCAACTTTTATTCTCAATTATCGTACGTTATTTCTTCTATTCGTTGAATTATCTCGTCGTTTCGATTATCTGAAAAGATTCTTCTTATCTTGTCCTTCCCGAGTCAATATTCCTTACCGCAGCTGTCGTAAGACGGCTCCCTTCGACACGCGTGTAATCGAATTGTCGCGACTCACGAACGACTGACGTCGGCTGCCTTTATTGCAGGATACGCATTCCCTCGTCCGTCAAACGGTGTCGCCGAACGAATCGAATCGCGAGTCTCGGTCGCGGTGGCCCAGATTTACGGGCATCGAGCGTTTATTCTCGTACGGAACCGGGCATTGAATTCTTCATGAGCGTCGCCGTGCCGCGTCGCTCTCGCAGCGGGAGACAGAGAAAGAGAGGACGGAGACGATAATTGGCGCAAATGGTGAACTCTTAGGCGTAATGGGGTCTAAGTTGCCGTCAATAAGGACGTAAATCCGTCTCTTCCGCTTCCGCGTCGTCGCGCGTTCTCCTCTCGTGTCTCGCGAGCCGGAAGGTTCAAACGACGCGGGGATGCTTTTGCGAGCGGACTCGCGCGGATCTGTGTCGCGCTGCAATTTCTACGTTGTCGTTTCGCTCATTAAGCACTTTCCGGGGATTGTTCATAAAGTCGTCGACTTTTAACGAACATTAGCGACAGAAAGTACGAGCGGGCAATCAACAAAGTTCTTTTTCTATTTATCCTAATTTGCAGAACGCGCGATTCTTCGAACGGCATGTAATCGCAAAACGTAAATGACTTTCTTCGTAAAGGTTGAAAGATTGATTTACATCAACCTAAGAGCCCTAAGAGTCGGATCGATACCGAGAGTCGACGCAATAATTCTGCGGTTAATAAAAGGGCGCTTGAAGAAGAAGCTCCTCGCGATCGAATCGTCAGCTTTGCCTCATTAATATTAAAACGAGCGGCGAACTCCGGCAGATAGAGAGAAGGCGGGAAGCCGTTCGCTGGAATTTTATGAGTGCGCCTATTATGCAAGCGCTTGGACGGACCTACATTTCCCTTGCTCGAGTATAATCTCTGTAATGCGGCAAAATTTACGAGAGCCCTTTTAACACGCACCGACACGACACGTTATTCGACGGGAGAATTATTCATAATAATGTAAGCGGAATATTGCAAAAATTTCGCTTACTCCTTTATCGTATACATTTTAACATACTTTATTAAACGTATAATTCTTTATATCATATATAGTTGTCTATTTGTTTATGGGATAAACGCGGTGAATTATAATATTGAGGCTGCGACTTGTGTGTGTGTGTGTGAGATATAATTTAATCTGACGCGATCGCGTATCAGCGTAGGTGTTAAATATGTAGGTATTATCATTTATCAACCTCGCTCGAGTAGGTACGCTCGTACGTGCTTGTTCCCGTTTAACAATTAACGTGGCTTACGTGTTCCTGCGTGTATAATGGCATAAATTTGGTTATTAAAAGGGTAGTTTGGCGAATCTTCAGAGAAACATCTTCGTAGGCTACAAACATTACCACAATTCCTCTTTCCCTCCCCTCGATCAATTAATTTCATACATGTCGAGCGTTTAATGGAACTGTAATTACTTATAAATATACCTACGTATAAATGGTACTTGACAAACGATTCGCCAGACTCACGTCGGCGAGACACGGTAAATCTCACTCAGTAAGTACACTTTATACATATTTATATCAGCGTTGTATCGAGCGTATTGTTAGACTCCCCGCCGGAACTTTCATCAAAAGGAATTTGTTAATGAAAACTGTTCATTACCGTGCCTGCCTCCGTTCGTTCCCACGGCGCTTTGCGCGAAAGAATCCTGGCGCGGACGCCGCGCCCGGCGCCGTCTCTCTCTCGCTCGTCGAAAGCGGAGCGAGCACGTGCCGCGACGCGAACATAACGCGGTCGTTAAGGTGAAAGTTCATTCGCCGACGGACCATCGCCGAGAGCGACGGTGTGGCGCGGCGCGGCGCGGCAGAGACTCGGAAGAAGATGAAAGGAGGCAGCGGACTTCTTTCCGATCGCTCGCACTCGAGAAGAGCTTAGCGAGACAAAAGCGTCGTTCGCGGCACGCGAGCGATGCATTTCCACGGAATCGATTTAATCGAGTCACCACGACGACGATGACTCGCCACCCGGTGGTGCTGGGCAGCGGTGGTGGTGGTAGTGATAGTGATGATGGTGGTGCCTGGTGGTGGTGGTGAACCTCGTCGAGTGAGAGAGAGAGAGAAAGAGAGAGTATTGACCTACGGCAGGGGTTCCCAAGCCTGGGAACCAAAGGTTGGCCCACTAAGTTGGATCTGTGGATCGTGAGTTTGAGGATAATGAGGCCGAGGATAATGACGAGCGAAATTGTGGGTGACCGGGGAAAGAGTACGTGTATTTTTATACGGGAACTCGGCGCAAAGTATGTTTAGAGCTTCCGCCTTGCTTTGTGGAGAAAGACCGAGATTTCTCGGTGGAATCACGGTTGCCTTATTTACGGTATTCCGTAAACCTTTTATATTTGCTCTTTAAACTGTCACACTCTCTGTGCGCTCTTGCAATTTCCAATTTTAAGAATATTGATTTATCAAGACTGTATCACTCTGTACATTTTATACCTAAATCGCGCAGACATGTAAGAGCCTGGTTATTTTCCTAACAATAAGCTGTGTTGCGTGTAAGTTTTTAAGTAAGATTCTCTCCACAAAGTAAACATTTCGGTTCGGTCTTCCAGGGAATTGATAAGGGAATTGTGGTTTGTTAGCGGTTGATTGGTGTACTGCAGTGTTAAAGCTGTCTTCTCCGTGAGTTCTTCGCGTCTTTCGCCGAATCTTACATCTTCGAGTACTCGACGCGGAATCGGGTCGTCGTTGTTTTTCTCCGTCCCTTTTCACGCGTATTCCTCCCGAAAAACAGGGCTGTTCTCCGAGAGAGGGTTCGTAACAGCCGCGAACTTTACATTCCCGGAATGACGCTGCCGCTCGCGCGGTAGACCGGTTTTCTCTGTTGTTGCACACGGATCGTACGGTCCCTCGTCGGTTGCCAGAGTCACTTTGTGAGTGGTGCGCGAGAGAGGTAACGCCGAGCGATATAAACTGGCCGTCGCACCCTCCCAGAGGGGAGTAGTTGTGCAGTGCACTATGTCATCGTTCCTCGACGACGGCGAAAAAACAACGAGCGCACGCGTGCAGAGAGCGGCTCTCGGAATTCAGCCTGCGAGCGACGCACGCGAATCGACTCGGTTGACTCGGCATGTCGAAAGCGAACTCAAGAGGAAAGTGCAAACAACAATTAATAATACTGCTGGTGTGCTGCTCTTCGAAAGAGACGGATGTGACGAAATTGTTTCTTTCCGGTGCCTCGCCTCGTGACGTACGCTCGTAAAATTACGATTGTGATTTTTAAAGGAGACGCGCGAAACTGCGACAGACTCGCCAGATTTCCTGTCTGTGTTGAGCGAGCTTGAAGATGGCGGTCGATTTTGTTTTGTCATCTTATCGATTGGCAAATCAAAGCACTTTTATTACGATTCGTTTTTATTTTTTGTGCGTGTACTGCTATTCAATAATGCCTGGAGTAACATTTCTAACGTGCTTATTCCCATCTATGTGAATCGATGAGTTTCAGGGTTGCGCAGGTTATATAAAAATAATAACCCAACCTGTTGTAAAAAAAATTCGCAAATAAGATAACGCGTGGCTTCGTGTCAACGTGAGTAATTAGAATAGGGTCCTGGCCTTTATCGCACGTATTTTTCTCATTAGTGCTGGTCTTCAACCTAGCTTTAAGAAAATATTTTAGCTCTAAGCCATAAACTGTGACCAATCACAGTCGATTATTCTGCTCACATTCGACTGTGATTGGTCACAGTTTACGGCTTAGAGCTAAAATATTTTCTTAAGCAAGGTTGTAGACCAGTACTTATGGGAGTAAGAGTTTAAGATTCTATGGAGTCGAATAGATAAAGAATAAAAATTGTCCACAACCTTAAACGTCAAGTAGTGCATAGTTGGGACAACTTATGATAAAAACTCATGTCCTGGCATTATTGAATAGCAGCGTACATACATTTGACGGCCAAGTTACCAAGGGATTCACCAGAGACATCGCTCGCTTCAACTTTAAATTCGCGCCAGCGGTTGGAGATTTCGCCGACTGCAACAAAGGTTTAAGCCACAGCACGCTGCACTCCATCTGCTCGTCCTCCCCCCCCTCCCGCGCTCTCCGCACGCGTGAAATGCTTTTAAAGCGCAATCGTTCGTACGTTGACTCGGCGGAACGATTGAGGCGTCTCGATAAGCGCCTCGCCTCGAGAGGGCGAGGGATCTTTTCTCGTATCTGTCGGGATTACGCGTCCCGTATTCGGCGCGATAATCCTGCCAATCCGACCCAAGTTTCTCAAATTGCGCGAGATTTCGTCTCTCTGAAAGAGGGGAAAAACCTTTCTGGACGAAATTCATTTCTGTCGCTATCTGTTCCGAGGTATAATATATAGTGGTTAAATTTAAAGAGCTCTACGTTAGACGAGAGCGAAGTAATTTGTTTTAATTTTACCTGACCCGCATCCACGCGAAATAAATGAGAGTAAATTTGGAGCGGATTTAGCCGTGTGGGATGCGATTTTATCTCGTTGTCAGTTGATGACGGCTCGGGTAAAAATTCAGACAAGCCGTGAGCAAAGCCGAGGAGATATACATATGTTGAACTGGTGATTCAGATTCATTAGCGGAAACTTAATGACGTGACGGAGACGAACGACGGTCTTTTCTTCGCCTTGACCTTACGCACGCCGTGTTTACGAGTCGCCGCACTCGTGCGCACTCGGATTATCTGATTCATTCGTATTCCACGATCAGCGTCCAAGTGTAACGGAACGCGTGTGGTTTCCTGCAGCGTTCCCTTATACGTCTCGAAACGCTAAACGATCGCCACTTAGGCGGCCAGTCGCCTTTCCTAATTGCAGCTGGAATATTTAGTGACACTCGACAAAGTTTCGACACTGGCGGATATCTGCCGAATTAGTTGCTCCTGTTGTAAAAATCTTGATTCGCTTTCGTTAGAATTGACAATCAATTCTATCTCATTTTGGCATGCAAACGTTGTATATATCGATATTAAAACTTATTTATCATATCTGTTTACACATTTATTCTAGTATATTAAATAATATGTAGATATACACTGTTAAAACGAATGTGTGAATATCACACACTTTTTGCGTGTGATGCGTGTCCCCCGTTTTAAGACATCTATGAGTATGAA